>JABFEB020000038.1:2693398-2705100 GCA_019775895.2 Stomatorhinus ivindoensis | reverse complement strand
CGTTCACCTGTTGTTCATCAGTCCTTGCCTGTCTTTCGTATTTAGTCTGCGTTTGAGTCCGTCTCCCCAGATGAGTGCAGTGTTACAGTATGTGTAGTGTTAAGTGCTGTGTTCCGTGGATACCCGAAATACACCCCGTTTTCACCCCTGATCCCTGCCTGCGTGTCAGTTCCTTGCCTCTCGCCGTCAGCACACCCACCGTACGTGACAATGGGAATGCATCTGTGTAAAATATACTTTTTTTTTTTGCAAATTCCAGCCTGGTTATTCCCAGGTTCTCATTGATGAAGGGCTTCTTCCTGGCTTTATGGGTCTTTAATGGCTTCTAGAGTCCTCGCAGTCCTAACTGTCCTAGTAGTGTACTTCACACCACTTAATGTTTCCAATTCTTTCTGAAGGTCACTTGAGGTCATCCTCTGATTTACGAGGCACTGCTAGAGAAGTTCACAGTCATCTCTGGCATTAGAAAGTTGCTTGCCAGCTTCTCCTGCTTCACTCTGTCCCTGTGTACTGCTGTCTTAGAAACTTTGAGCCTGCAAGTTGCCTGTCTCGCAGTGTAGCCTTCTGCCAGCAGAAGCGGGATTAAACCAAGATTTAAGAATGCAGACTTTTTAAAAAACATAGAATGATATCTAAATTTGTTCCAAAGCTGTATATTGCACAGATGTATTGCACACGGGACTACAATGAAAAATCTACACTGAATTAAAAACATATTACTCAATGTAACCAGTCACTCATGGTTACAAATTGATTGGATGAACTGCACCACTGCACAGGGGTAAAAACTGTTCTTTGGTCCAACTGCATGAGCTTTTATTGTGCAATGGCACTTCCCAGATGACAGGTGGATAAACTGATAGTGACCTGGGTGAGGAAGGTCCTTCAGTATGTTTGATGTTCTGTTAAGGCAGTAAATGTGGTAGACGTTTTCCAAAGTCGGGAGCTGGGTGCCAGTGATTTCCTGAGATGCTCTAATAATCCTTTGAAGGGACTTTTCATTTTTACCTATATTGCTGCTGTACCAAACAGTTATGGCAAAACTAAACACACTCTCTATTGTGCATTGGTAAAGGCACAATAGTAACGTCTTTGTTACTCCTGTCTTTTCCCGAGTTTGTAAGACATTGGTTGAAAGTGGCTCAGTGGGATGCTGTTTGGGCCTTCACAACAAGCTCTTTTGTTTTCTTTATTTTCAGTTCCAAGTTGTTTAAAGCAGATCACTGAACAATGTTCTGGACCAGTACTCTGTGGAGAGTACTGAGGACACAACCCTGTGGAGATCTGGTACTGATGGACAGTGTGGAGGATGAGAAGGCACTGAGTCTCACTGACTGGTGCTGGTTAGATAAGAAGTCCAGGAGTCACATAAAAGTGGAGTACTGAAGGCCATCGTCCTGCAAATCATTTTTGGGGGGAGTATGGTATTGAAGGCAGAGTTATATTCTATGAAGGACACCCTGGCTTAAGTATTTGGTTCTTCTAGGTAGGCCAGTATTGTGTGGAGTATGGTGGTGATGGTATCCACCATAGATCTATTCATATGATGTGCATATTAATGTTAGTCCATCGAGGGTGGGAGGCATGACAAGATGAACGTTTCTCAGCACTAGTCTAGTAATCTATAGTTCTTTACGGGGCTTTTCGTTTATCGGAACAGGGACAACTGTGACCTCTTTAACCCTTGATGGGACAGTTGATTGAGACAGGGAAAAGCTGAAAATATCAGTGAACACCCTGGAGTCCCCCACACCCTCCTGTCCTCTCTGACTCCATTACTCAATGCCCCCTTTTGCCCCAGTCTTATCCTTTGTGTCCATCCTTGTTTCCATCCCTTCCCCAAGTGGATGCTCCTTGGTCCTGTCTATTCTGGTTCCCTATGTGCCACTCTGTCTGTGCCCTCCGTCCCGGTCTTTCATATCCAGCCTCATACCATTGTTGTGGTCATTATTCTGGTGGGGTATGTACTGCTTGTTGGTCTCGTGGTCCCTGTTCCCCATCTCAGTTCCCTAGTGTCTGTCCCATCCAAGGTCCTGTCACCCTGATTTTCCCCGTTGTGTGTCTTCACTCCTATGCTCTGGGTGTCTTTGTCCAGTCTCTTTAATGTCCACCCAGCTTCGCTGTTCTTTAGTCTGTTTTTGTCCAGCTTCTTTGTTGGATTTCGTGTCTGGTTCCCCTAGTCTCGTTTCTTGGTTCCATGTGTGGTTCCCCGGTTTTCCGGTCTCCTGTTTCCCATCCCGGTCATGACAGGACTGGAGGGGGAGTACTGTCATGAACTGTCTGCTCTCCTCCTCGTCAGGCTGCCAGACATCCCTGCTGGCCCCCGGAACCCTTCCGATTCGCCCAAGTTGTGTCATCATTTTTGATGTGCTCCTGATTGTTCTCCACCCTAGTATGTTAATGGTGTTTCCAAAGCTGGCTCAGCACCAACAGAAAGTGAATGGGGGGCAACTGAAAGGCAGAGAGGGGGCAGTGACTTAATCCAAAAAAGTTACACACTCTGCACACAGCTTCACGATTAATTAACAAGTACAGTACAGTACACAGACACACACAAAGAGAAACCATGTACCATGTACCACCACCATTACATTGCCCTAAATCCACGAGTACCCCCATGCACCTACCCTCTTACTCATTATTATGTCAACTTGGACCCCCCCGCCCCCCATTTGCTGTTCTTCGTAGTGACTGTCAGGTGATCAGATCAAAGTTCACTCAGTCAAGGACCGCTACGGCTCTATCTGGTTGACCTCGCTTGCTTGAACATAAATTTACTCAAAGGACTGGTGACAGAGGACGTACACAGCACATGATTCTCCACAGGTTCTTGGTGAGAAAATGTCGAAAGAACAGCCAGAGCTCACCCAGACACCCCTGCAGAAGATCTGGGTACCATGGGTGAGCCGTTCATTGACGCAGAGAAGAGGGTGTAAGTCTTTGTCTTCACCATTCACTCTCACAGTATTGGCTCCAAAGGAAATCGAAGTTTCGAGATGCAGTGATTTTCGCAAAAGACTAAGACTAATTGAGAACCCTCTGCAGTTGTCAGATGCAAGGTACTTTAACATAATTCTGTAAAACACACCATTTCCTTTCAAAACCTGCAGCCTGTGTGCAATGTAATTACTGCCCAAATAGTGACAACCAAATATTAGAAGGGGGTTGGATGCCACAGATCAGGGCTGCAAGGTTGGCAGTTTGCTTGGTGAAGTTTGTATCCCCTCTTATGAACTAAGGCTCTAAGTATGACTATGGTAGATTCTGCCATCACCAAGCCTCTTGGACTGGTACTCACCAATACTGTGAATGCACTTTGGGATCAGTCAAGGTGGCTGCTGCGTGTTTAAAGTTTTTTTAATCAGTAGTGTGCTGTAATCCGCATACGTCTGGGGGCTTGCTATAGCATTTAGAAGGGAAAACAGTAATATTACTAACTGAATTATTTATGTGCTTGTCTTTGGCTATTTTGTGATGTTTTGTGGCTTGATCAGTGTTTGGGTCACCATCAAACCTCTTTACATGCACACAAGACCTAGTTAATTAATTTTTTTTGCACCTGAGGTAGAAGTGGATCGATTCTAAAATTTTGACTTCGATTTCGAAACCAGCTTTGATGCCTCGATTTCTGTAAACAGGCTATTTATGAAACCAACAAAAATATCCTATGATATAGTTTTAACACATGAATACATTAAACTCCATTCAATGAATAGATTCCGGAATTAGTTTGGCCTCAGCTTTGGCTCGGAACTGTTTGGCGAATTTTATCGCAGGGATCACTCCGCTTCTCAAATTTTATTGCGAAGACTTTGTAATACCGGAACAGTGCTGCTTTTGAATATACCATCAAAATATTGCATGCAGTGATATACTGTAATGCATGGTGCTATGATCTTCAAACACCTTATATACATATATATACATCAGGGTGAGCAAGTGACACGAAGCTTCACCTGGTTAGACATGTTGGTCCCTGATAGTAGCATTTGTACTGAGGCAGTTGTGTTTGTGGTTTCACCCTTTTTGTTTGGTCTATAATCCAAATAATGAGGATATGAATCTATAACCCAAATAATGACATATTGGTCTATAACTCAAATAATGACATATTGCACTTCTGCTGCTTATCAGCTAGGTGGGCAGTGGGCAACAGTGGTTTGCAACTTCCATAGCTTCTCTGTACAAGGGATATGTGAAATAAGTGTCTACTCAATACGTAGATTCGGCGCATCCACTATGTGACATAAGTAAATATCGAAATTTGTACAATGATAGAATCATATTGTTGTAATTTTTTGTATTGCGATATATATATTGAGGATTCATAAGATTTAGGCTGCAAACTAGACCTTTCGCAAAGCAGCTGTTTTTAAGTATGCTATTCTGTTGCAGCAATCTGCTGACAGTCTCCTCTGGGACAGTGACCTGTCGGTGGTTTACCCCTGCAGGCCCAGCACACCCAGCTGTGGGAGGCTTGCCAAGGGCATATGAGTCTGATTTTAGCCTTTCTAAGTGACCATTGAGGACCAGTGGGAGTAGACTGAGGGAGTTCAGGGAGTTTTAAGCCTTTGATTTCATATTATGGTTCTTTGAATCTGCCCCCTGTGACACAGAGCATCTCAGTTTTGAAAACCGCAACACATTAAGAAAACACAACACGTTAAGAGAACACATTTTAAAATTAAATTTGCTTGTTTTTTTGTCTTAATGTTTTTGCAGAGTGTTAATGTTTCATCCTTTATTTAACTCCCTTCTAAGATTAATTAAAATTCAACGGGTCTGCTCACCTATACAGTAGGTACACTAATAATCACAGTCTTGCCTGTTGTATGCAATTCAGAGCCTATAACAAAAAGTTTATGTAAGTTATTAGGAACTTAACCGGAACACTGATTTGGCACTGACCAAACTCACCTGCACCCACAATATTTTCTGGTTTGCTGACCCGAATTAGTCAGCAAGTGCCCAGCTAGAATAGAAAAATATTATTCTGGTATAGTAGAATATAAAAATATTATTCTGGTATTGAAGAAAATAAAAATATTATTCTGGTATTGAAGAATATAAAAATATTATTCTGGTATTGTAATGCACTCTGAAAGAAAAAAATCGTCTTTAAGAATCACATTCATCTCACAGGTCTCTGACAAACTATTTGAATGATCAGCTTTCAAGGGGTAGCCCTAATATATTGCATGATTTCATATTTGTTACTTATTTTATTGATCAATCAGTAGTCTAGAATTTCAGGCATTTTCTATGTGACTTACTATCATTGTGGCACATTGTTTCCTAGAGGCAACAAAATATTTAGGGTTACATTTTATAATTAAAGTGGTCCTAAATGAGCTAAGACGTGGTGGAATATTTTTTTACCATGCAAAGCCAAAATGTTTGCAGTAGGGGGTTAAGTTACTCATCCTTGTGTGATTCTGCTAGAAGGCTTATTTTTGTTATGCATCATTATGACTTTGTTTACAGAATGATACACTTGCATATGCAGTTCCAATCACAGGATTGTATATGCTGGTGCGTTTCCTGGTGACTACCACCTAGTTCGAGTCGCTCTGTTTATTCCATGTCCTCACAGGGTCATCATCGTGACTCATGCAAAACAAAGAATGGCAAAGCGAATTCAGATAACTTGTGTTTTTTACGTGGATGAATGTGAAATGGTTTTAGCAGTAACATGGATGTTGGTGTTTTCCCTGCCAGTACTCACACACATCTGTCTTACACCGCAGCATCTGTCCCCCAATTTACCAACTCCCCCACTATTATTGTGATGGTGGGGCTTCCAGCCCGGGGAAAGACCTATATCTCCACGAAGCTCACCCGCTACCTCAACTGGATCGGAGTTCCCACAAAAGGTCCTGAGCATTTCAGTTGACAGTAATGCATCAATTTCGCTTAGCTGTTGTCAAACAAAAACACAGCCTTCAAGCGAATATGTTTAGCAGTATAATGGATGATAAATGCTATGTGACAGGGAAGGAGAAACAGGAGATTTGGGGGCACAAAAAATTTGACAAGATGATAGGGTCCCCTCTGGACAGTCATCCTCCAAGCTGGTGGCAATAGTTACTTGCTTAACCAGGACTCTCTCTCTGACTTTCTCCAGTGTGACCTTTAGGGTTGGTTTATACTGCTCCCTGGTGGACAAAAGTTTGAATCCTCCAGATTGCTGTAAACTACGCATTTTTTGAAAATGCTTTATTTCACGGTTTATTATAAGTCACAGTATACCGTACCAAGCACAATTATGTAATGACTATCAATTGACAGAGTATGAGGAAAAAAGGAAAAATTAAATAAGGTATCCAGGTTGCTAAATTACAAACATTGAGTACACTTAGTAAGTTTTACCAGTAAGAGCTGAGTAATAAGACAACTGAGAGTCACTTTAGCTGTTGTTCATGAATTACATCGAATCAAAAATATTATAATTTTCAAAAGAAATGTCTGCAGAATAGGGGGGCACTTCACATATCCTCTCTTACGAATATAACGTTTACTTGATAAGAAAGAAAAAATTGTAAACTACGCATGCAAGTATGAGCAACAGTACCGTTTGTGTAGCGCCAACACACGTAAATGCACGTGTCGTACAGGTAGAGTTTAAAGGTCATTGTTTCTACCTTTGTGAAGCCAGTTGCCAACTGCTAATGGACCATTGCATCACAACGCAACAGATAATGACAGGATAGTTAATTCCCTGCTACCCTTTTCTGATCAGCACCATTCATTGAACCATTTATTCTTATAAATTGCATGAAGTGAATAATTTTTTTGTTAATATATGCTTTATTCCTACTGTTCTTTTCCATAGTTTCCCAATTATTATTTTCTACAATAATGGCATTCCAGAAAAATTATTAGAGCCATGAGAATGTCCTGAATGCTTTGCTTGTCTCTATGTTTTATTTATCAGTCTTCAATCTGGGTCAGTACCGCAGAGATGCTGTCCAGACCTACAAGACCTATGAGTTTTTTCTTCCAGACAACGAGGAGGCCATGACTATCCGCAAGTAAGGACAAATAAAACCCTCTGGTCCGCCGCTGAACGGGGGGGCTCCAGAAAGTGCTGTTCAGAAGGCTTGTGGTCACGTATCCTCCATGCATGTTCCATGCTGCGATGGGACCATTGGCATGGCATTTACTCAGCACTACTGCTCAACCGTGAAGTAGGTGGGTTATGCTTGTGTGTGTGCAGAACTTGCGCAAGGACAGCGCTGAAGGACATCTCTGCCTACTTCATGCTGGAGCAGGGGCAAGTAGCAGTGAGTAGCAAGACTTTCAAAACGTTTTCAGAACTTCTGCTACACATAGTGGGGAAATTCAGAAAACCCATTTTGTTACATTGGGGGTGTATATGGTCAGTTTTAACTGCTATTGTTTGTGAGTTTATCAATAAGGAAGAATCACACATAATTATCATGCAGTAAAAAAAAAACGAACCAACATTTCAGAATTTACTCCCTTTCTGTTTGGTCACAGATGACTGTGCGTGTCTTACAGTACCTTGAATGAATAGCCAGGGTATCATTGAGTATATAAGTAATGAATCGCTGGCTGCATATACCAGATCACACAAGCAAAACACCACAGGCTGAAAAAAGGAAAAATCCCATTTTTCAGGATTTTGCCTTCTGATGAAATTAATTACATAAAAACCCACACACTCTTACTCAAATTCTTCACAAATGCATACTTTTCAATTAAGGAGAGTGTCAGTTAGAGCCAATATTAAGTAATTTGGAAAAGTAATAGTATTAAGATGTGACTTATTTCCTAATCTTGGATTTTCAGCCAGTGAATGTAGTTTTTTACTCTTGTAGTATCTTTATTCTGTATGACATTCTGCACAATTATCCAAGATACACACAGCTCGGGAAAAATGAAGAGACCACTTCTGATTATTTTGAATTTTGTTTTTAATTCCCCCACTTGAAAAGTTAAAAAACCAAATCAAATTGTTGCTTTCCAAACTAAACCTTCATAGTGGAAAAAAGAAAATGGGAAAAAAAATCATTCCTTCATCTCTCTTTCGCCCTTCTCTTTCAATGCAATGGGGGTATCTTTCTCAGAAAGTATAATCAACTTAAGTTGGTACGTTTGTTACAACCCTTCAGCTCATTTTAAGACATTTGTTCTCATTGTGCAAGTGAAATGTGGATGCAAAAAAATAATTATGAATGCAATAATACTACTTGGTGGTGGTGATAAGGATCAGTGCGCTGATTACAGCACGTTGCCACACCCTCCACCTCAGGGATGAGAACCTGAGTGCAGCCATGCGGCTGGTGATACCTCAGCACCACACTGGTCCAAATGGACTAGTGTGAGTTTTTTTCCAGTAGCTGGAGTGCCAATCCTGCCACCAACCGCCAAATTCTGCCTCTAAGTTGGTGGACCTCCTTATAGGGCTGGATGTAGATTAACGTCATACACAAGACAAAGCAATTGCAGGTTAAGGGCTTTGATCGAGGGCCCAATGCAGTAGAATGACTCCTGGCATTCACAGATCTTTAGCCTGAATCCCTACACCATGAATGTGGTAGGTCAAAAAATATTTGATTGATCTCATTGCTGCTTAACAAAAACAATATTTGGATGAATATCTACCTAATTTTCAGATAAATTGCCCCAAAAATGTAGCAGTAGCACTGTGTGGCAAGAAAGGAAGGAACTGGAGACCATAGAAGATGTGTGAACACAATAACTCTAATAGTGTTTTTTGAGTCTTTTTCAAACTTACCTTAGGCATTGTAATGGTGATGAAATAGAACTGATTCAATTTTGAGAAAGAACGTCCCAAAACTGAAACAGCGTCGTACAGTGATAGCGAAAGAGGATAGTTTCAGACATTCGATCCCATTAGCGGGACAACTCAAAAAGCATTCGGCAGCTCTGTTTCCAGCCTTTTGCTGACATGTTGTAATGGTTCCTGTGAATGGCACTTTGTGTTCCAGGTATTTGATGCCACAAACACCACACGAGACCGTCGGGAGATCGTTCTCAGCTTTGCCAAGGAGAACGGCTACAAGGTAAGCAACTAGTGTAACTCAGTCTGCATTGGTTAATTTATCGATTCCTAGTAGGTTAAATTATGTGGGTCATGTGCTTACCACCCGCTTGGTGTTTGAAAGCCCCATCTCCTCCATAAATGCCCACACACTACACATTGAATCAAACTGGGGATTCACTGCTTGCACTTGAATTAAACCAGGTTGAGACTGATAGTAAATCTAAATCTACATGTCTGCCATAAGTTTTGAAGCCTTAATTCTTTGACAAATGCTTACACTATAAATGTAGCATGACATACCAGTTCTATTTGCCTGCATTACAAATGCACAAGCTATACATGCTGTGCATCCATATATTCTATATATACACATTATTCTCAAATAGCAATACTAGTCAAACTTTGTTTTTTTGCACAAATGCTTGTATGAGCTGTCATTGCTCTCCTTCAACCCTGAATTGACTTATATTGTTGCAGGTCTTTTTTGTGGAATCCATTTGTCATGATCCTGACATTATTGAAGCAAATATAATGGTAATATAACAAATCTACTTTGTCCTACATATGCAGCTTGGTTTATACAGTATATTACTCTCTAGTGAGCATCATATTTTAAGCCTTTTGAAACCCACATTACCACATTACCCACGTTCCTTTTGTAACAGATGCCTTAATTAGGCTTTAGTGTTAAATGAATTATGCAGAGGTCGAGATGCAGAGATCCGTAGTGCTTTACTACCATAATAAGAAAGACAGAATCCAAACTTAGGGTTTTTTTCAGACAAAAGGTCAATAATCGTACCAGAACAGAAACAATTGTAAGGAGATATAGCTCAGGTACAGGGACCCAACTGCAGGGCAAACTGATGTTTGGGGGTTGGGTAGCTGTGAGAGACTCTGTTGTGTTATGGAGCACAGCAGGTGAAGATTAGCAGCCCTGACTACAAGGACTGTGACAAGGAGGAGGCACTGGAGGACTTCCTGAAACGCATCAAGTGCTATGAGATGACCTATGTGGCCTTGGATGAAGAAATAGACAGGTGACACCTGGGAAAAGAGAGTGGAACCAGTCACGTGATCTTACATGAATCAGACTTATCGTTAAAACACAGGATTACCAGCACAGTCCAATCAATATTGAATAAAAACTGATTATTCATAGGAATGCATATATTTTGTAAATGCAGTAGCATTGTTGCCCAGTTATCATCATTAAAGGCTACAAAGTGTGATGTTTTTGTTTTTTTTGCTCAGGTCTTTGCTGAGCAAAAGTAAAGTAATGATTTAGATTCACGTTCAGAGAGACGCCTTCAGTGAATCAGGGTTTGGACCCATTTTAACCTTTTCAAGTATCTAGTGTAGCTGTGTATTTGCCCCAACCAACAGGAACCTGTCTTATATCAAGATCTTCAATGTGGGCTTGCGGTACCTAGTGAACCAGGTGCAGGACCACATCCAAAGTCGCATTGTGTACTACTTGATGAACATACACGTGACATCACGCTCCATCTACCTGTGCCGCCACGGCGAGAGTGAGCTCAATCTGCTGGGACGTATCGGGGGAGACTCTGGCCTCTCTTTTCGGGGCAAACAGGTGGGGTGGATGAGGTGAGTGGACTGAGTGTGTCAAATGAGACTGTAAAATATGACGTTTTTGATCACCACACCCCTTTCCTGACAGTTTGCATGTTCCCTTGCGGGCTTCATCCGGAGCCAGAGTATTCGGGACCTCAAGGTGTGGACCAGCCACATGAAGAGGACCATTCAGACAGCTGAGGCACTGGGTGTGCCCTATGAGCAGTGGAAGGCTCTCAATGAGATTGATGCGGTCAGTTATATTATTGATGCGGACAGTTATGTTATTAATGTGGAGAATTATATTATTGATGTGGATAGTTATGTTATTGGTGTGGAGAGTTATATTATTGATGCAGACAGTTATGTTATTGGTGTGGAGAGTTATGTTATTGGTGTGGAGAGTTATGTTATTGGTGTGGAGAGTTATGTTATTGATGTGGAGAGTTATGTTATTGATGCGGATAGTTATATTATTGATGTGGACAGTTATATTATTGATGCGGACAGTTATGTTATTGATGTGGACAGTTATATTATTGATGCGGACAGTTATGTTATTGGTGTGGAGAGTTATATTATTGATGTGGAGAGTTATGTTATTTATGTGGAGAGTTATATTATTGATGCGGACAGTTATATTATTGATGTGGACAGTTATATTATTGATGTGGACAGTTATATTATTGATGCAGACAGTCATGTTATTGATGTGGAGAGTTATATTATTGATGCGGACAGTTATGTTATTTATGTGGAGAGTTATATTATTGATGCGGACAGTTATATTATTTATGTGGAGAGTTATATTATTGATGCGGACAGTTATATTACTGGTGTGGATGGTTTTATTATTGATGCGGACAGTTATATTACTGTTGTGGAGAGTTATATTATTGATGCGGACAGTTATGTTATTTATGTGGAGAGTTATATTATTGATGCGGACAGTTATATTATTTATGTGGAGAGTTATATTATTGATGCGGACAGTTATATTACTGGTGTGGAGAGTTATTTTATTGATGCGGACAGTTATATTACTGTTGTGGAGAGTTATATTATTGATGTGGACAGTTATATCACTGGTGTGGAG
>JABFEB020000038.1:2665076-2677967 GCA_019775895.2 Stomatorhinus ivindoensis | reverse complement strand
ATGACAGTGATGGCCCAGTTGCTGGTTATGGCAGTGATGGCCCAGTTGCTGGTTATGGCAGTGATGGCCCAGTTGCTCACATCCCTTCCTTTCATTAACACAGTAATAAACTCTTAGGTAGATGATTTTATCTTTTAGTTAAATGTCTATATAAGCAAAATGCCCTTTACTTTTGTAAAGACTATACGTTGTATATCAAGTCTTGTGAAAATAGATTAATTATTGTTATTACTTCAAAAAACTGCTTAGACACACACACAGGCACACACACACACACAGACACAGACACACACACACACACACGCACACACACACACACACACACACACAGTCACAAATTTGTTTCCTCATTTTAGTTAAATCATGGTCACATTTTATTAATTTGTTCCCACGATATGTTAAAATGTGGGCACATTTTACTACATAATCTGCTTGTTGCCTAATGCATCACTTTATTTTAGGCCGCTAGACATCTGCATCTGGTGCAGGGTTGTCAACCTCTGGTCAGCTGGCTGGACTGAGATTTTCAGTTCATGACGTTTGCACACACATGCATACACATCTACATGTAACAATTTTATTACCTTATACTGTAAATAGACTGTAAGGTTTTCAAACTACCCCAATGCTTTTGAGCTAGCTAATTTTAGGTGTCTGTGTGTGTCTGTGTGTCTATGCATGTCTGTGTGTGTGTGTGTCTGTGTGTCTCTCTGTGTCTGTGTGTGTGTGTTTCCTTTTTCCTGTCTCTTGATGCATCCAATTAAATTCACTCTGAAATAACTTACTCTTTACTTTACTATTATGTAAATTGAACAATATTATTCTTGTTTCCCAAATATTATACTTGTATAAGACTATATATTACAAAAAGTGTTCTTTACCTATTTACTTATATTAATTTTTAGCATATAGCAATAATTTATCCATCACTGCTGAAAAGAAATAAAATTGACTAGTAACAACAATCACAAAAACACAACCATCACAGACTTTTGTCCATATGCTGCATATAATAATTTTTTATTATTATTTGTATTTTATTTTAATTTCCTTATTTTCTAAGGTTATTTCTATGCTTTGGTTGACAGGTATAACTTCCGTGGTTTCCGTTGGCTGCAAGCAATGATCTTTGCTATCGAGGAGATCAACAACAGCAGTAAACTCCTGCCTAACATCACTCTTGGCTATCGTATCTTTGACACTTGCAATACTGTGTCTAAAGCCTTGGAGGCTACTCTTAGCTTTGTGGCACAAAACAAAATTGACTCCCTCAACTTGGATGAGTTCTGCAACTGCACAGAACATATTCCATCTACTATTGCCGTTGTAGGCGCTACGGGATCAGGAGTTTCTACAGCTGTTGCCAACCTTTTGGGCCTGTTTTACATCCCACAGGTAAGTACTACTTTTTCCCCATATATAATTAGAAACATTAATATACCAGCTAAACAAAAGGCCAATTGTTTTTTCTTAGGTCCTTTTTTCATGAAAAAAAAACATTTAAAGAAAATACATTATGCACTGAGATACTTAACAGTGCAAAAAACTGGATATCATTCTGTCATACACACATAGAGTGTTTCCGGTTCTTCATGTAAACTGATTTGCGTTAACTATTTTTAACTTTATTAGAAGTTGTCCTTTTCGTTGATCACTCTCTTTTTCACGGTAAAGATCAGCTACGCTTCTTCAAGCCGCCTTCTCAGTAACAAAAACCAATACAAATCCTTCATGAGGACCATCCCAACAGATGAGTACCAGGCCACTGCTATGGCTGACATAATTGATTTCTTCCAGTGGAACTGGGTCATAGCAGTTGCATCAGATGATGACTATGGACGACCAGGTATTGAAAAATTTGAGAAAGAGGTGGAAGAACGAGACATTTGCATTCACCTGAACGAGTTGATTTCACAGTACTTTGAGGAGGAGCGCATACAAGCACTTGTGGACCGCATTGAGAACTCTACCGCCAAAGTTATTGCTGTTTTTGCTAGTGGGCCGGACATGGAGCCACTCATCAAAGAGATTGTAAAACGCAACATTACTGACCGTATATGGCTAGCCAGTGAAGCTTGGGCTAGTTCTTCTTTAATTGCAAGACCCGAGTTTTTCCATGTTGTGGGTGGCACTATTGGCTTTGCACTCAAAGCAGGTACGATACCTGGTTTCAAGAACTTCCTGCAACAAGTGCAACCAAAGAAGTCATCTCACAATGAGTTTGTTAGGGAATTCTGGGAAGAGACTTTTAATTGTTATCTGGAAGGCAGTCCAAGACGTGGTAACATAAAAAATGGGTCCAGGCCTCTTTGTACTGGTGAAGAGGACATTACAAGTGTAGAAACACCATATTTGGATTACACTCATCTACGCATCTCCTATAATGTGTATGTGGCTGTCTATTCCATTGCACAAGCCCTACAAGACATTTTAACTTGCACTCCAGGAAATGGACCATTTACCAACAATTCCTGTGCCGATATAAAGAAAGTGGAAGCATGGCAGGTAAACATGGTCATTCAAGAAAACGTAAAAGTTTCCCAAGTAATGAGTTACAAAGGTCTTTTTAATTTTCTTTAATTATATATAGCAGTTGTAATATAGTCTTCATGTCAATGTATCTACTAAGAAGAATCTATAAGTAAATAATCCTACCTAATTATAGGTTGGTGGCAGTCTTCTTTATTTATGTTTAATAACAGTCCAGTTATTTCCCAGGTACTCAAGCAACTGAGACACTTGAATTTCACAAACAGCATGGGAGAACAAGTTGACTTTGACGAGAGTGGAGATATACTAGGGAACTACACAATCATCAACTGGCATCAGTCCCCTCTAGATGGCAGTGTGGTGTTTGAAGAGATCGGTTATTACAACATGCTTGCAAAGAAAGGATCTCGGCTCTTCATTAATACATCTAAAATATTATGGAATGGATATCTTAAGCAGGTACGACTATGGACACCAAGAAATCCTGTAATATTATAGTTTTTGCAGTTATAATGGATTCCACATTTCAAGCACCAACTAATTAAAACTACAAAAATAGGACCTACCAGAAATGCTTATTATTCTTAAACCACTTCTAGATTCATCCTACATTCATAAACATGGTCTGGTTTAAACCCTGATGAAATGTCAACAGATCATAAACCAGTCTCTAAAGGTGTTACTTATACTGACAAACTTGAACTGTAAAGAATTTCACACTGCCAAAAAAGTGTCTCAGTAACTTCTATGAAATGTACTTGGTCATACTTAAGGGGACAAGAATAATGTACATGCTTACTTAATGCATTAATTAACCAATAACTAAATGTTAGTTATGTACTGATTTCATGCTTGTTCATTGCCTCATTCATTAATCATGACAGTTCATGTTTTCCAGTCAGGCACTAGATTAATTAATAGATAACTAATAGATAATTAATAGATAACTTGGGGGCAGCATGTGGCTCAGTGGGCTAAGCCTGTGTGCTTGTAATCACAAGGTTGCTGGTTCAAACCCAGCCTCAGCCTGTCTGTGGGTCCTTGAGCAAGGCCCTTAACCCCCAGCTCCCTGGGCGCCCCAACAGGTGGCTGCCCTTTGCAGACAGCTTGCTATACAAAGAGCAAGTTGAGGGAGGCATAAAAGGAATTTCCCCTCGGGGATAAATAAAGGATTGATTATTACTAATTAGTTAATAATGGTAGGACTTCACTTGGGAGCAAAAATTACAAACTCATTTGCTACTCAAGAACAAATCATGAATCATGAGGTTTCCCCATGAAATACATAAACTGTCATGATTGATTAATGATGAATGAACATAGGATCAGTACTTAACAAACAATTAGTTACTGGTTAATTAATGCATTAGTGCAATGTACTACGACATGCATGTCTCCTCAAGTAAAGTGTTACCATGACCTTTTTAATTTGTATTGAATATTTAGACCAGTGTTTTTATGCATTTTAAATGGCAACAAGATGATTGTTGGGTAACATCTTTGACTAAATTTGCAGTGCTTGAATTCCTTTAAGATCTAGATCTGGCCTAGTTCAATAACTCCGTCAGTCATCCATCCTTCCAAATGAAGTTTGGTTATCTGAAGTGGTGCACTGAATGTGCAGCCTCCATTTGGGAGCTTAGTCAATCCCCCCTTTCAGCATAAATTGTGTGCAGTGTGAACTTAAAATACATTCAGTTCCTTTAAAAAGGTTCTATGTTTTTTATGTTTGATATTTGGTATGATATACTGACTCATTTTAGTAATATTAATATAAATTGGATCCATGAATCATGTGAAACATTTAAAAATACATTATGTATGTGTATTTGTTCTTTAATATATTTATATATATTGAGCCAGCTCTTCTTTTCAAAATGTGTTGTTATATTTTTCCATTTTTTCTTCTATATTACTTAATAGGTATAGCATTTACATTTAATTCCATCATACTCTTTGCGCTTAGAGAGAAGCTGCATGCTCAGTGTGGGCTTGGCGCCCCCTGCTGGGCTGTTCCCTACCATCTGCCCATAGCGTCTGATAGGCTGTGAACCCTCGCTTACCCTGAATAGGACAAGTGATTAGAGAAAATGGATGGATGGAGACACTACATGCTAATAGATTTAATGGATGTGAGACAAAAAAAGATCATTTTGCATACAAAAATAGCAATTAATTTGAATAAAGGATTATCTCTTTCAGGACATAAAACTGTGGATAGGTCATAATAAAGAGGTTGAAATTATATTCATTAAGCACTTTACAGTCTAACAGCCATGGGGATCTCTTTCAAACCTTGCTAAGGACTTACATCTGCATTCATTTAATCAAAACATTTTACTGAAATACATTTCAAATTAATAAACGTTGCTTTGTTGTTTTTATACAGATTTTAACTGGTAAATAGTTCATTTGATCTGATCATCAGTGTTATCTTCACCTCTTTCTCATTCATAAATCAGGTGCCTTTTTCTAACTGTAGTGAAGATTGTGAACCAGGAACCAGAAAGGGGATTATAGAAAGCATGCCAACCTGTTGCTTTGAATGCACAGAATGTTCAGATGGAGAATACAGTGACCATAAAGGTGAGACACCAGGATTTGAAATGCTTTGAACATTCTTACATTTAAAAAATGTCATATTATGTTTGGATATTTTTGCTTTCAGATGCAAGTGTATGCACCAAATGCCCAAACAACTCCTGGTCAAATGACAATCACACATCCTGTATTCTTAAGGACATTGAATTTCTTTCATGGACAGAACCATTCGGAATAGCATTGACTCTGTTCGCTATTCTCGGGATATTTTTGACATCTTTTGTCCTTGGAGTTTTTGTCAGGTATCGCAACACTCCAATCGTTAAGGCCACCAACAGAGAACTTTCCTACCTGCTTCTTTTCTCACTCATCTGCTGCTTCTCTAGCTCTTTAATTTTTATTGGGGAGCCTCAAGATTGGACGTGCCGTTTGCGGCAGCCTGCTTTCGGGATTAGCTTCGTTCTTTGCATCTCATGCATACTGGTAAAGACAAATCGTGTACTTCTGGTATTTGAGGCTAAGATTCCAACTAGCCTGCATCGCAATTGGTGGGGTTTAAAGTTGCAGTTTTTTTTAGTATTCATGTGTACATTGGTTCAAATTATGATATGTGTGGTCTGGTTGTACAATGCACCCCCTGAAAGCTATAGCAACCATGACATGGATGAAATCATTTTTATTACCTGCAATGAAGGATCACTAATGGCTCTAGGGTCCCTTATAGGGTACACATGCCTTCTTGCTGCAGTCTGTTTTTTCTTTGCATTCAAGTCACGGAAGCTACCCGAGAACTTTAATGAAGCCAAATTTATCACTTTCAGTATGTTAATTTTCTTCATTGTCTGGATTTCATTTATTCCCGCTTACATAAGCACTTATGGCAAGTTTGTGTCAGCAGTAGAAGTCATTGCAATACTGGCCTCCAGCTTCGGATTACTGACCTGTATATTCTTCAACAAAGTGTACATCATCCTTTTAAAACCATCCCGGAACACTATTGAGGAAGTCAGATGCAGCACAGCTGCCCATGCATTCAAAGTAGTAGCTAGGGCTACCTTACGGCATAACACGGTATCCCATCGGAGGTCTAGCAGTGAAGAGGGCTCATCTGTTCCAACTCCATCGTCATCTACCAGCTTAAAGAGCACAGAAGATGCACCTGGCTACCTCAACGGTCGACAAAAAGGACATAAACCAAAGGTGAGCTTTTTGCAGTTTGCAGTGGCACAGTCTTCTTTCAGCAGTAATTTCTTAAAGTGACCTTTTGTGCTCATTTTCACTGTGCATACTTTTATTTTTGGGGTCTACATCCTTCAGTGTTCCAAAAACACATTATTTTTCTCTTACTGCTGATCTCTTTTCACCCTCTATGTGAAACGCACTGTTAGAGCTCTAGGCCCACCTCAGGTGAGTCCAGTATACTCTGATTGGTCGGCTTACCCAAGCGCTCACCTTGCCCTACACATTCTGCCCCTGTCTTGAGGTGTGCAGACAGGTCCTTGCAGGTAGGCGGCCAATAAGGATTGTGTTATGAGGTGACCTCACCAGGTCATGGAATTAAGGATGTTTCAGGCAGATTAGAGAAGACTGCATTATGTGGTGCGAGTTACTTGCTTTGGCATGTACTTTGGCCCTTATGACTTTGCTGACTGTTTACATGCACATAAAGCTATATAACACATTAAAGGAGAGGGAACTACCAGAAAAGCATATTACGGCCCCTTTAATAAAAAGGCTAAACAGCAAAAGCAGCAATAAAATCTGAATGCAATTGTTTTATTTGCAGAACAAAGATGTTGGTGGTGATAACTTCAGGACAGCAAGCGACAGCCCTTCACATGACTCTTTTGGAATAAACAGCAGAGAGGAAGATGGAGTGCATGACTAAAGGAACAGTTATTTTTCTGCACAGTACATTGAATACATTTTAAGGCACATATCTTGACTAATCTCTGGATTACTATAGAATTATGTGGACCTTTATAATTTATGTTTATATGTAGATCTGGTTTTTCAGAGAACCTTTTGGGGATGTACATTACCAGTCAAAAGTTCAGACACACCAAGACACCTACAAAGGAGAGTGATAGTGTCGCATCACATGACCTGAATGCTTTAGGAATGGTTTTGGAGACGTTTGACCAGAGAGTGAAGGAAAAGTGGCCAATGAGTGCCCAGCATATGTGGGAACTCCTTAAGGACAGCTGGAAAAGCAACGCAGGAGGCCTCCTCATGGAACTGGCATAGAGGGGACAGTAGGGTCAGCCGGTCCCTGGAGGAACTGGGGTTAAGGGCCCAATGGTGGGATCACCCTGCTGATCATGGGATTTGAACCGGCAACCTTCTGAGTCTGAACCCACAGAGCTGCCCCCATCCCAACAAATGATTTTTTTTTTGGTTAATACTTTTTGGTCAGTGCATAATTCCATATATGGCTTTTGTTATTTTTTATAACTATGCTAAAGTGTCAAGAATAGTACAAAAAAGCCTTTCTATGGGTAGGTGTGTCCAAACGTTTGACTGTTATTGTATTTCTGTAAAACCCAAACACAATTCCGTATATAAAGTACCGTGCAGAAGTCTTAGGGTCAGAGAAAATGTTTGCTATTTATCTGGGTAGTAAGTGTATATTTGCTCAGAAAATGAAAACTACAGTATGCAAAATTACAGCAACACAATAAAAACTAAGTATTCTTCTACTTTCCAAAAAGTTACGGATATCTTCTTGGATAGCTGGAAGAACATCACTTCAGTTCCCAAACCCTCTCCTCAGGGGAACCAGCAATTCTGTGTATTCGTTAAATTTCACCACCAGCTCACTTAATTAACTTAGACAAACATCTTTCTGAAGTATTGATTAACCAAAGAATGGTTAGTGGTTGAGTCAAAAAATACTGGTGCATTGGATTATTGCTGCAAATCCAAGTCCTGGGGTGACTTTAGGAGAGGCACTGAAATGGCAAAGCTGACACACTTTGACAAACATATTTTAAACCAACATGAGGATCAATTAAACATCATTTTCTTTGACCACCTGAGACTTTTGCATAGTAGCCTGTGTGTGAGTGTGTGTGTGTAAGTATATATATATATGGAATCGTGTATATGTTTAGTTTGTATATACATATATACAGTGATCTTTGCACATTTTAAACTACCAAACTAAAATGTAAGTGTATGGCATTTTCAATAATATATCAGTAATGATTCATATTTCATATCCATGTTTGCAGTCAAGTTTAGTTTCTATATTTGTAGGGGAGTCTTCTTCTTACTGACAAAAACATACTTATCATACTCTCATGATATCTTGTAACATGATATGTTCTATAAAATAAATGTAAAAAATAATAGGCTTAAGTTTTGGTTAATATAAACAAGTTTTGATGCATCTCCTATTACTCTCAGTCAGGCTGCCAGGACACATACGACACACACGCACACCTTGGGTGATTTAGAGAAATTCCGTTGACCGCATGTCTTTGGACTGCAGAACAAGGCTTACATAACACGGGGAGGAGACGCAAACTCACATGCACAGAGCAGCGGTGGGAGTCGAGCCCTCAAATGAAGAAAGTGAATAGCTAATAACGTGACATTCCTTTTTCCAATCGCTGAAAAACTATATAGCTAACAAATCTACAGAAGCTGAAAATATGCACTCCAAACGGCTTTTCTGTTAGTTCATTATTCAGTAGTCACTGGCAAAAGAGATCCAATATAATGAAACTAGATTACCATGTATAAATAGCCTTCTTTATAACCTGAAATTTATCAAGGTGTATATAACTTCAACTCACTCAACAATAGCAAGCGCTTACTTTCATCATTTTTTTTCAGAAATTGTCTTGACAAGCCTTGGCAAGAACACTCAATAAATTCGGATCATGCAAACATGATCATAGTCTGTCTATCATTTATTTTCATTGGGTTACATATTTTCCAAAACTGATAATTAGTTTGACAATTTTATTCTACATGCGTTCATTAAATCAGTACAATTTAAATAAACTGGTTTGGTTCCTGTTACACCTGTGGCTACAAGACCCTGCGTGCAGCAGAGATGATCACCTGGACCTCTGCGCCCTTCATTGTTGATATGACACAGGGCGCCTGAAACGCCTCCAGTGTCGTGGAGAACGCCCCCCACACTCTCTTGGTTCCCCTTCAGTCTGGCAGAAGGTCCAGGAGCATCTGAGCCAGTGCATCCAGACACTGTAACACCACCCCCAAGGCCATCCAGACACTGTAACACCTCCCCCAAGGCCATCCAGACACTGTAACACCTCCCCCAAGGCCACCCAGACACTGTAACAGCTCCCCCAAGGCCATCCAGACACTGTAACAGCTCCCCCAAGGCCATCCAGACACTGTAACACCCCCAGGGCCATCCAGACACTGTAACACCCCCAAGGCCATCCAGACACTGTAACACCCCCAGGCCCATCCAGACACTGTAACACCAGCCCCAGGGCCATCCAGACACTGTAACACAAGCCCCAGGGCCATCCAGACACTGTAACACCAGCCCCAGGGGCATCCAGACACTGTAACACCCCCAGGGCCATCCAGCCTCTGATCTCCTCGCTGCCCCTCTCCCCACTGACTTGAACTTTACAGTCACTCTGCCATCCACTGGCAGTGTCATGTTGCTATTGGCACTGTTACTGGCACTATTTCCAAAACTCATTTATCATTATTTATCTTTCATTTTATTAACTATTTACTGGGACTTACCACTTATGTGCTCTGCTGCTTCCATCATTACCCATTCTAAGCATTCCATCATTGTTTAGTTTTACATCATGTGTCAATGTTGCAAACATGTTGTCCCCGTGTGTCAAGGAGGACTCAGCTGGTGACCAAAAATTGCCCCATCAATGGGGTAGGCTGGTCTTCTGTAGAAAGACTTAAAACCCATGCTGAAGGAAGTCAAATCAGAGGAAAACTGAATGTTAGGTGTGCATCTCCTGTTCCTCTTACACTGCAAAGCAAGTATAATTTTCTTATATTTAAACAAAATTTTAATTTCATTAATAAACTAACTAACAGCACATCTTATGAATATATATGGTTAATTTGCATGTTGTTAGGAAATCTTAACAAGGACAATTTTCTTACTGCCTTGGCAGATAATTTTGCTAGTTTTTGGTCAATTTGTCCCAAAACAGAAAAAGTTTACCTTAAATTTGAAAGCTAATTTTTTTGCAGTGTACCTGATCCAGGTATTCTTTGGGTCTTTAAGCAGCATCTTGAAATTTATGCATTGATTGAAATGCTGCTGAACACTGTCACAGAACAGTACTCCTCTGGCTTCTCTGGATTTCTGGTTTCAGTTTGCTTGGGAGGTTCATAATCACATGCGCCCCGGAGAGTAGTATTTCCAGTGGATGACTTTTATTGTCTTCACACTCAACAGCTTAAGGACTTATGGAGTTAGGATGCATATCTGGTTGGACTGATGGAAACAGATTAGGTGGTACCTTTAACTGCAACTGAAAGACATGTGATCCACACTCGTTTTCTATTCAGCTTTCTCTTACAAGCTTGTTAAGCGTGCAAACAAATAGGCCCGAGGTCCCAAATTAATTACAGAAGCCTGAAGACATAAGAGGTAGGAAGTTGGTATGGTGTTCTGTTGTGGAGATGCAAAGGTACTGATCCAGGCGTATAGTGGAGAGTCTGTTACTTTTTTGGCTTTTAAAAATGTTCATTGGATAAAACAATAACTCACAGATATAAATGGAGGGAAATATTGGAAGCGGCAGTATTGCGATCGCCCTTGTGTGTCTGAATTGGGGAACTATGTTCATCCAGAAGTCACACTAGCAACTTCGTGAGCAAATTCGATTTAAACATGTCCAAGATCTCCAGTTGAAGAGATGCTTCGTCGATGGATCCAAGTGTGGTGGAGCGAAGGTGGCTGATAGCGTACATTCCCTATTGGTCATTTAACCAATCCTCCTGCTCCACGGACTCCCGCAGCAGTTCCCGGTTATGATGGTCCTGCTCCCACTGCTCGTCAAGCTTGCGTTGCCCTTTAGTGAGCTGGGCTTTTCCAGTAGTGGCACGCCTCTTCCCTCCCCATCAGAGCAGCCTCTGACCGCTGCCTCTGCTGGTCGTGCTCACAGCTGGTGTTGCGCTGCAGCTTCTCGTCACTGACTAGTGGGGAGCCCTTTGGAGTCCACTGTGGTGCCGGCTCTCCATGGTCTCTCAATGTCGTTCATCTCCGCCGAGGTTTTGGCGAGCAGGCCAGAGCGGCTTCAGGGCACACTGCGCGGGTCTGGTGTGTCCTGGATGGAATACAGGGTGCCTCTCTTTCCCCAGTGTCCCCCGCTCCTCTGCCAGAGGCTCTGGTGTGAGCTTCCGGGGAGTGGCAAGCCTGGTGCCCTTCTCTCCCGCAGCACCGGCAGACGAGCTTCGCCTCTCTCCTGGGGTCTTGTCACTTCTCTGACGCCTCGAGGTCTGCCAAGAACAAGCTTGCCGGACGATGGTGATCGGCGCCCACTGCAGCTGCACCAACAGGATCGCATCCAGGATCCCACTTCTGACACCAGTTCTCGTCAGGCGGACTAAAGCATAGCGGGAGCAGAGAAAAACACGGAGACTTACTTGCCGGGGAAAACGCGCTCTTTATTAGCCTTAAGAGGACTACAACAGGTACCCAAGTGGCACTAAACCAAAGACACAGATGGGAAAGACAAGGTTGTCAGACTCCGAACTGCAAGATGCATAGACGATGGGAGATTTACACAAGCTAAATACACACGAGGAACAGACCAGGTACACACAAGACATGGGCAAACTCATGCAACAATAGGGAAATGCAACCATTAACATTAAGAACAACAACACAACAAGGACTATTTATAATTGCACATGGGGCATGCTGGGACATGCATCCCACCAGTGCTATGATATTTATGTACTGGCAGCACATCTTTGCTCCAGCTTGTTAGGTGGGTTGAACCTGTGTGCCTCTAGCTGTAGGCCAGGAGGAGAGTTGCTGTATGAATATCCCTGGGAGAAACCCTGGGGGTGGCGTAATCAGCTATTTTAGTGCTTTATTCCACCTCTTTTATCTCCACCACTTCGCTCTAGAAGCACCCTTTTCGCATCTGCAGAGACTGAGAATGGCTGTCGCAGAAACATAAACAAGTCTTGTTTTACAGTAAGTGGTCCAGTTTCACTAATGGATGAACAGTACGCTTCCTATGCCATATTATATTGTGTTTTTATGCAAGACGTTTTTACATTAGGGATAACACGTTTTTAAAGGCACCACTCAATTTTCTCTTTTACTGCACCATTCTGGTACCAAGTAAGAAACAAGCAGAGGTGGTGAAAGGAATCCTCAGGAGAGGAAGAGCTGGCTCAGGCCATGGCAGAACATTAATGCTGTAAGGAAAAGTGCTAAAGACATTTGAATGCAGATATTGAGAGCAGATTATGATTGATTATGATCATGGAGGAAAGTCAGGAAGAAATGGAGGGTTCATTTCACACCATTATGATGATAAAGAAATAATTGAATATTTGTTGGGAAGCCGGTTAGTGCGTGGGGCTCGTTAGTGCCGTAAGACCGTGGGGCTCCTTGGTGCGTGGAGCTCGTTAGTGCCATTAGTGTGTGGGGCTCATTAATGCCAATGGTGCCTGGGGCTCGTTAGTGCTGTTGGTGCGTGGGGCTCGTTAGTGCCGTAAGAGTGTGGGGCTCGTTAGTGCTGTAAGAGCGTGGGGCTCGTTAGTGCGTGGGGCTCGTTAGTGCTGTAAGAGCGTGGGGCTGGTTGGTGTGTGTGGCTCGTTAGTGCGTGGGGCTCGTTAGTGCCGTAGGAGCGTGGGGCTTGTTGGTGTGTGTGGCTC
>JABFEB020000038.1:2612210-2632135 GCA_019775895.2 Stomatorhinus ivindoensis | reverse complement strand
CCCCCCGGGTAGGGATAGATAAGAAGAAAAAGAAAGCTGTGAACAGCATTTACATACAATATTAAATTTCTTGGACAGGCAACATTTCACATCATTACGCAGATCTGAATTCACACATTACATTACTGCTCTGATTAGTTAATAAGCTTTTATGTGTTTAAATTTTTGTTTTAAAGACATTGATTTAGTTAAGAGCATACAAGTTCAATTTCTGTATTAATATAAGATGTAAAAAGCAAGTACACATTGTCAGTATTATGAATTGCTTTGTAAAGGTACACAGAGAGGCAATAAATTTAAAGATATTTCAAGCATTTGCAACCCAAAACGTACTCATAACACCCTACTAAAGTGGTAATCTTTAGTGAGAGTAATGAAAAATCTAATACATGAGTATACATAAAATGATGCCAAGTCAATACATTGGTAATCAATCAATTTAAGAATTGTGTTGTGAGTACTGCTCATGTCTCAGTTGTTGTACCCTTGAAGGTAGTGTGAGCACACAAAAAGGACTCGTGTTTTTGAAAATCGTAAATTTTTTAAAGCAACAAGTTAGAAAGAATATTTCACTAGCTATTCTTCATTTAGTCCAGCTGACAATTTTGATTTGCATTCATATTTGTGACTAACCTGACCTGAGTAACATGATAAAATTCATTATAAAATTCAAGGTGTTATTACTATTTGTAAATTTCACTGTGTTTGTTTGGCCTCGGCGGAAAAGTCACATGTCTGTGGGCCCATGAGCAAGACCTGTAGCTGCCAGCACCCAGGGGCGTCACACACTGGCTGACCCTGCGCTGCACCCCCAAGTTTACTCTCACCTGTGTAATGTGTCTGCGTGTCCCATAGAGAGCAAGATGGGACACAGCAAGATATTCTATTGTATTCCATTCTATTCTGCAGAACATTTTAAATGCTACCATCTCATGAAATATTTCTGTACATTACTACTGTATGGGCTACTTCATGTCATATAGCACCCACTATGTTAGCTAGAAAGTGCCTAAGATTTTTTAATTGGCAAATTTCAATAAAATGGACAAGTCTCATATCCATATTTATTTAATGACTATAGCCAAAGGGCAAAATGTGACTTAAAAATATGAAATCACTACACAGAACTAGCACAGTCCAATTCTATACAATTCCCCTGAGGATTCGACTTTAAAGCATTCCATGTGCATTTCATATTCTAGCTAAAATGCCAAAAACTACTTACGTTCTTTAGAAAAAAGCCTCTTTCTCTTCCCATGACCCCCCTCAGCTCCAATTCCACCATCTTCAATGTCTTCATCAAACTAAGAAAAAAAGATGCTATGACAATCTCTTGATAAACGCTATCAATTCAGCATATTATCCAAAAGGAAAATTTAGGTATGTATGACGCTATTCACAGCGCATTTGTGTTTGAAACCAAATGACGACATGATGCGACTTCCCTCAACTGGTTATATGTTATAGCTGTTTTCCTTCTCTGATAAAGTTACAATAACGATGCATTTATTAGAGGTGCACTGATCTGATATTCGGATTGGTATCAGCACCGATCCATCTCTGCTACACGGATCAGGTATTGGCAGGTAATAACCGATCCACGTCCAATGCATACTTAGTTTTTGGCAGTCTGTAAAAATATCCTATTTCTTGTTAAATCAATTTGTACAATCAATTGCATAACAGTTCTTTCCCATTTTAGACGTGTTGTTTTGCAGAACTCAAGTGGAACGCTAACGCTGCCTCTCAGTCTTTTTGCCACTCAGTGGGTGTGAGTGCAGTGACTTCCGCCTGCTGTGATGTCATGTGGATGCCCATTGCAGTAGGAGGAATATAACAACATCAGATAAGAGGGCAATGATCTGCAAGTATTTATGCGTTTAACAACTAGTATTAGCAAAGTGATTTGTAATCTTTGTAAAAAAGTTTTGAGAGGTGGAAGTAGTGTTTAGTGGGAGAGCTCATTAAATCGAGTGATGGAATTGTGCTAGATAACATGAAAAAAGCAATGGCAGTTGTGTATTGGAATCGTATCTGAACTGAAAAAATGTGGATCACCCATCCCTGGTATGGCTGGGTAGTAAGTGCACATTTACACAAGACAAAAAACACAATTTAATGTTAGAATATATGAAAGTTCCACTTTAAAATTAGCAAAAATGTCTTGTCCAAAAAGTTAGAAATCTAGTTGAATGGATGAACATCATTTCAGTTTCCAAACCTCTCCTCACTTACTTAGTTAAAAAATCAATGGGATATTTATTAGCCATGAGGTGTGCTAATAGTCTAGTCAAGAAGTACATGGGTGTATTGTATGGTTGCTGCAAATAATGGGGTGAGGTTTTGAAATGGTTAAGCTAACACACCGACAAACATAATAGCACACTTTTATACCAATACAAGATCATTCAAACATCATTTATGCCACACGGTTTTTAATTGTCTTTTGTTTAGTGCTGGCTTCTGGGCACTGATGCGACCATGGAGGCCATTTCGAGACAGAATTCTACAAACTGTTCTGGTTGACACAGGTGACCAGGTCGTGTGGAGCTCTGATTGCAGTGGAAAATGGGCTGGCCTTGGATTTTCGAGCCAACAAACGGTCCTCCCGGCGGTTGTCTTGCGGGATCTGCCTGACCTGGACTTGTCAAAAACGTCTCCAGTCTCTTATCTTTTTCTTATCCTCTGTACTTGAGGTTGAGACACATTGAAGGTGTCTGCCACGTCAGCAGTGGAGCTGGTCTTCAGCCTCTTGATAATCAACACTTTAGTCTCAGGGTGAATCTTAGGCATGTTTTTCAGAGGTCTAGTTGCAGTTGATGTGAAAGTCTAGTGTATAGGGCTCTTTTTATACACGCTTGAAACTTAATTGATCCATTATTAGACACAGGTGACAAGACTTATGTCTTTGCAAAAATTGACTCAATGGGCTTTACCAAGCTGTGAATATTAGAATACTTTTCAACAGTTTAGTTTTGCACCGAAACATCATTACAAAACCCGTTGGGATTAAAATGAGCCATTTCTTGTAAAAAACATTTGATTAGTAATATATTTGAAGGGCACTTCAGGTTAATTTGTACCCAAGCAACAAGACTTTTGTCAGGGACTGTAAATGGTCCAAAACAAGTTTTAACTTTATTTTTTTTACTTTAGAGTTAAAGTGCAATCTGACAAGCGAACAAAGATGCTTATAAGTGAGATGGCAGACCACGGCATTGTAAACACTTTTAGAAACTTGTAAAAACTTTTAGTATGTTAATGAATCCCGGCTTTTCCACAGTATGTATGGGCACCATGTCTTTTGCAATATACATCGCGACAGCGTTTGTCATCGCCTTCCACCCTGCCCCATTCTTATCATATGACATACAGTTGGAAAATGTGTCAGGGATGGTTGCTTGCTTAACTTTGGATGTTGTGCTGGTGCTGCAGCTATTTTCTTTTCTCTGGGAGCTGCGCTTCTCTCACTCCGCCGAGTGCCTCTGTTTTAGGTGCTGAAATAAATTTGTCGTGCCGCTTCCTTTGGTTGCAACAGTTTTTAAACAGACTTTGCAACGGGGACGTTTTTGGTCAGTGTCCAACGGCCAACCATTGCCATGTTGTTTGTAAATCCGCTAGAGTGTTTTGGTGCCCTGTGCTAATGTGCTTGTGAAGAACGGTGCGTCGCATTAGTTCCGCTTTTGGTGCTCGCGTGTAAAATAAGTAATAAAATCGATTTTCATAAAAACACATCGTCCTGAACTGTAAATTCAAATTAATTGATAAAAATCGATTTATCACCCACCTCTACTCAGTCACCAGTGTCAACCAAAATAAACACAGCGCCACTTCAAGAACAAACAATTTCATTTTTGAAACCTCTGGCTTCCTCTTTGCACATTCACTTTGGAAACTGACTTAGCAGCCAGTGTATAAGGTGCACCTGCTCATCAATGCTCATTCTGCCAGTTCAAACAGTGAATCACACAGCTGCAACTCCAAAGTGAAAGCATACAGAAAAGGTCAAGATGTTAAGCTCTATTAAAATGGACAGTGTTTAAGTGATTTTTAATGTGCTATGACTGTTACCAGGCAGCACAGAGACTCAGGGGGTGGCATCAAGTCGCACCTCACACCTGATGGGGCCTCAGGTTCTGCCTCTGCTTTGTGAGTGTGTAGTGTCTTCCTGCGCAGTGTGGGTTTCCTTCATGGGTCAAAGATACACAGCTAGGTGAAGCGGAGTCTAAATCTCCAATCTCCAATCTGTGTGTGTGTATATTCCCTGCATACTGAATTTACAGAGCACAGATGGCATGAGCACAGGAAAAAATCCCATCAGCAACCAGAAGGGATTTTTGGGTAAATCAGAGGAGAAAAGCCAGAATCAATGGCAACAGGAAGACAACAAGTACAGTAATAATAATAATAGGAGGTATGGGACATGCACTAATTACAGTACACTGCAGCACCCACCACATGACAAACCACCTGAGGGATGAGAACCCGAGTGCAGCGGGTGATACCTCAGCACCACACTAGTCCACATGGACCAGTGTAAGTTTATTCCAGGGGCTGGAGTGCCAATCCTGCCACCGACCCCCAAATTTGGAAGATCTCCTTACAGGACTAGATAAATTCATACCCAGGATGAAGCAATTGCAGGTTAAGGGCCTTGCTCACGTGTTTAAAATTCAGAATGCTTGTTGGTCCCCAAACAAACGCCCTCGGGTCTGCTACACGCGGCCCAATAACCATCACAAAAGAAAAATAACTTTCTTTTTATACTCCAAAACGGTCTGTTCATCAAACCCTCGAGATTTGCTCAAAGCTTAAAAATAATTCGGAAAAAAAAATCCCCGATTTACTTCGATGATTTCCAACCAGACTTTTTGCCAACCAATGTCCTTTTTTGTTTCAGCATTAATATGTTTAATATGTTTATTTTGTAAACGACTTCTAGTGACTTTCCTGTTTGGAAGATGCTACAAAAAAGTTTTACTATAAACATACAGAAACACATATAGAAAAAAAGACTTAATGGTGTGAGTTTTAACTTAAATAGGTTAATATTTGAGCCTTACATTCATATGTAGCATCGTAAGGGGCCCACGGGAAAAGGCATTTCAATGCATTGTGTACTTATACGTGGATGTGAAAATATCTGCGGATACCAACGGAAGGTAGCCTAAACAACACGAAAGCTATGAAACGAGAAAAATACGGTTACGCGATCTTATTGGTAATAACATTTACAATGGGCAGGATATAATCAAATCATGTTTTGATTCTGTGCAGTATTAATTCGACATTACCGCGCTATGAAACTATAGACTGTCGAAATACGTAGCCATGAGCTGTTTTCAGTAGTAGAATTATTCTCCACTACAACTTGTTTCTAAGAAAAGAAAAATAATTAACAACATAAACAAAAATGAACCCTTACCCCTGTATCGTCCTCTTCTTCTGCCATTCTGGATATATAACGTTATGCAGGATGTTTTTGTTGTCCGTGAACGGTTAAAAGTAAGTATAAACAAATAAAACCAAAGACACTTTTCACTAAAGCATTAAAATGAATGCAAAAGGAAAACTGACTTTAATACATTTTCACGGACAAATAAACCGACCATTAATCACAATATGTGGGTCAGGATTGCGTTTCCCGAAAAATAAACTGTAAGTAACCTTCCAAATAAGTAGCGCCCCCTAGAGTATGGGAAGACAAAACGGCGACTGAGACAGAAGGTCATCTACGGATGTGTTTAAAGCTGGCGAGATTTGTCAGATCTGCTACTGCCCAAACACAAAATTATCCCAATCTGTCTACCTGTGATTTTCATAATTTTACTATACGACATAGAAACCAAGATTATTTTCAGTCATCATTCAGCTAAAAGGTTAGTTTAGAAGCGTTCTTTGAATCAGTAACTCCCGACCCGTAGCCTTCAGTATTCCCCGAGTGGGTCCCTTTTATGTTTAATCAAATGGAAGTAAAGCAGGCCGGACTCCAGCTCTGAAATGTTGGATGAGCCACAGGATTATCTAATGGGAGCAGAGGGTAAATCTGTCCATTTTTAGTTTAAAATTTGGCTTGCTAGTTGCAAGAGTGTGTTAGCAGGCTAGACTGCCTATAACCTAAACTATCCAGTGCAGACATAAGGGGAAGAAACTTGCATTTAAACATCTATATGCCAAGAAGAAATATTTTCAAGTTTAAACCGTTTCAGTTATCAACACTTCTATACAGAAAGTGTTGTCTGTGGTACTATGTATTGTCTAGTTTCCCTCTTCTGTGATTGTGTGCTGTAGAGTCAAATCATAATTTCCCTCCATGCATCTTCTGTTGAAGGTGCCTGCAACCAATTTCCCATGGCATAATAGAAGTTTTCTGATTCTGATGAAAACCTCCCTTTAGGGTTGCACTGGCTTTTCATTTTAAATTACATTAAAGGACATTTTTGTTCCATGCACCTTAGTCCTGCAAAATTCTCTGTTTGGTCTTTTGGGTTGGCAATTTATAAGGTGATTCTACAGAAGTTAAAGGCTCAACTAACCTGAGAAATTACCAGTGATGTCTACACACTCCAATAATTGCTGCATGTTGTATGCATCTTTTCAGTTCCACATATTCAGTTCATTGAAATATTTGCATTATTTGTAAAGGAATACCACAGAGGTGAACGGTACTATAGTTCTGGGCACTCCCTTTATCCACTGGAGCTTCAGTCATTTTCTCTTGCAGTTACTTCAAAGAAACAAAAGTCTTATTAATAGTATGTTACTGTAATCAAGCTACTGGTTCAAATATCTTACTTGTTCTTCGGACAAAATCTGTTCCTTTAAGAGATAAAAAGGGTTGAATGCCTTTACCACAGGCAAAATCCACTTTTAGAAGCTATCCAGGACATTTTTTGTTTCAGAATTTCCCCAAAGCAAAATCAACCAAGTATTAGTAGGAATGTTTCCAATAAGCCAGATTCTCTCCACGGGTCACTCTTCTCTAGCTTGTCCTATTAAGCTTAACCGTTTGCATTTCTTTGACCTCAAATGCTTTTAGTTTTCAGCGTTGTGCAGATACATTGGGCAACCTTTTAAAAGCAGGCCTTGCCACAATGTTTATTATTGAACAATTTAGTAACGTCCAACCTAGACTCTAAATTCAAGAAGTGGGAAAAATGATACAAAGTAACTAGGGAATTTTTTATCTGGATAAAGTATTAATTTGTGCAACCAAATTGGTCCGTAGGACAGTAGAAGGGGTCTACAGAAATGTATTAAATTGACAAAATATAAGTATAATCAATCAGTTTATGCAATGTACAAAATATCCCACTCCCATAATGTACATGCCTTGTGTCAAGGGGAAAAAAGGAGGGAAAAAGAGGAGGGAAAAAACCCTGTGCTCCATTTGAACTCGTAAGCCGGATATTTCGAGTTCCTAGCCGGATATTTCGAGTTTCTAGCCGGATATTTCAACTGCAGTGCCCCCTGAAGTTGAAATTCTGACTTGTAAAGTCGCAGGGATCGACACAACACCAACCTCAGAATTCAGGATGGCCGCACTATTTATAAACAGAAGTTAAAGCTGTAGTTTTACGCTGTTTATTAGCACTTACGTTTCATTTGTGGCTCATTAAACTGGTCGTACACACAGTGCTGTCCCACCGCTATCTGTGCATGTGTTGCTACAGTTGGGTGTGACGTTATTCCCAGCTCAAAACACACCCTCAAGGTAAATGGAAAGCAGCAAAAATTATTAACAGAAAGGGCATTAAAATTAAAGTAGCATAGTTTTTTTTGTCTGGAACCAAGAACAAGACCATTTTAAAAAGGCAGTATACAAAATTGATGCAAAATTTCACCTTTTACCAAGACAGATGCCAGGCACGTAGAAAAATTTCAACAGAACAGCTTACTTTATTTTGAAAGTTTTAGAAATAGTTCTACAAATAATTTAGATAATCTTCAGCGAATCAATCACACAAATGGGAGATGGGCAAAAACTGCAGCTGGCCACATTTCAGATGCACTTTTAGTTGAAAGCAAAAAATGTTCTCATGACAGCATTCAGTTTTTGCAGGTTTTCAATAAAATATAAAAGGCTGTTGATGTCTACATGAACAATTTTATACATTAGGGGGCATCCAGACATAGGAGGCATCCTAATATGCATGTAAGACATACAAGCACAATATTACACAACCATGTACAAAATTAGCATGGAACCTTAACCTCAGAGTGGGCTCCTTCTCCCTTCCACATAGGAGTGTCTCACCCCTTGCTGAACCTGGGCAGTCTTAGGGCACCAGTGAGTGGCCAAAATTAATGCAGCAGAGATGCTCTCTTTCTCAGAGATTGAAGAACCAGATTGGCAGACCAGGTTAGGCTATGCTGCAGGCAATTGGAGGAATGAACGAAACGGTTAATGCTTTTCCATATGTATACTAATGCATGCATTGTGCAATGGCTGTATTGCTTAGGAACTTTCCCAGACAGAACAGGAAAATTATAAGGGGAGACCGTCTCCCATACTGTACCTGTAGTATGTGAAGGCCCTTCAGCGTAACAATGGCCAGTTCTCTTAAACCATCGCCAGTTAAGTCCAAATAAGTGATGGATAATAATGGGCTCTTGAAGCTTCGCTTCCACATTAGATGGACCTGCCTGCTATCTGAGAGCTGGAATTTGTAGCACAGCAACTCCTGGAAAAACCACCACCCAAGGTAAAAAGAATAAAGAGACCTGAATAAGTAAGGAAAGAATGAATATATACTTGGGCATGGATGATGCAAAATAATGAGTAGACACTTAAACCATGACACAATGGTCAACATTTGATTCACATTCACCAGTTATGGTCACTTGGAGATAATACCAAAAGTGCGCAATCTGACCCACAGCAGATGAGTACCAGTGGCAGAAGGGTGCCCAGATTTCAGCTGAGCAAACCAAATCACTATGGTGTGATAAACTTAAGAGCAGATACTCATAACAATTCTCCATAACTACAGCCAGAATGCTGTATTCTCTGCACTTCACAATGAATATACTCTGATGTTCCCCAATAGGTAAGCAGAAGCCAAGATTTTCTACCGCACCAGGTACTGTACTTTTGATACGGTACTTTTTGTAGTTTCCCTTTTCCAATGATTTATAATTTCCATACAGAATTTAAAGAAAAAGCCTGATCCTAATCTAACTGACTAGCAATGTAAGAATTGTTTTTATATCGCACATCGTCTAGCCCTTTAATATTGTAGTGCCCGTGAGATGTGCTGAGGATGCCGGGACATTATATTAGACCTTTGTTTGATAATGTTAATATCTGATGTATTTCCCAGCTATCGTGTGTATGTGTATGTATTTGCCCATGTCTTGCGTGAATTCTGTCCAATCCTCGCATGTCTTTAATATTGTATAAAATTGCCCACAGTGTGCGTACTTTACCGTCTAGCATCTGACCTCTCCATGTCTCGGTCTTGCATATGGTTTGGGGTTTATCTAGTTCCTGTGTTAGTCAAGTTGAGAACTCAGAACGAAAGACTTTTGGCTCTTTATTGTGGGCTGAATTTCTGGTTATTCAGCTCCAGCATTTGTTTTATGGTCATGAAAAACCAACACTTTGCTGTACCTGATTTGGCAGAGAATGGCTACAAGATGGAAATAAAATAATATTTTTTATAATTAATTGTCTTTACACCTCCATCATTTTGCTCTTTGAGGAGTAAGCTGTCTGTGAAGGGCAGCCACCTGTAGCACTGCCCAGGGGATTAACCCTGAGACATGCTGAGGCTGGGTTTGAACTGATGACCTTGTGGTTACAGGCACACAGGCTTAGCCCACTGAGCCACATGCTGCCCCCATAAAGATGGAACAACAGCCAAGTTCAAATACTGAAGATGTAATATCCATTTAAAAGTTGTAGTGACATAAGTTGTCTTAATTAGCTTAAGAACTAAAGGCAAATTGTTTTGGCTATACTTATATACTTACAAATACCTTGTGTTATTCATCTAATAGGATCAATCGAGGTGCTCATTTATTTTGCTATCTACAGTATATGTGTCACTGCTTCAGTTTGGGTGTAATTTGTCTCAAAATCGGATCAGTTCCAGATCTCCACCCACACAATGTGTCTGCAAAATCTGAAAATGATCCATCAAATACTTTGACTCATTGCACTAACAAGAAAGTGTCTGCAGTAGTGGACCAGTCCCAAAATCATATGTATTCCCTGTCTAGGGAAAACAATTATAAACAATTTTTCATACAAAAAAAAAAGGACACACACTGGCCACTCACCTGTCCATAAGTTCCCAGAAGTAACTCTCTGTTTCCACCAAACTCCAAGTCAGTTACTAATGCACAAAGCACTACATCGTACTGACTGCTCTCTGGCAAACAGACGGAACTGGTAAAACCACACATGTGCACATCCCTAAGAACACACCAGAAACAAAAGATACGGCATTACATTCCAGATGCAGCCATCAGCCGTGAACATGGCCCGAGTCAATAATGCCACCCAACTGAATTATACTTTCATTATTCTACTTTGGACTGAAGTTCAAAAAGCCAGGATGAGAACCATAGACAATTCCTCAACACAGGATGCAAATTTATTAGGCCAAGGCCAAAAGAATTCAAGACCACCACATGCACTATACACAGATCAGTCAAAATTTTCCATTGTCAGTTTGGCAAATACAATGACACGTATGAATTCATTTACCGATATGGTCACAACCTAAACCAACAAGTAGACGTTCAATAAGAAAAATATTGTGCTAAATGTGGCTTTGAGTTGTTTATGGCAACTTCTAGTTGCAGAGAAAGTAGTTGATAAGACCAAGACTGTTTGTGGACCCTTATACTCAACTCAGATGTTGCTGGAAAACACAAACTGATGAGTCATTTGAGACGACATTATCTGAGCATGTGTACTGTTACCCCATGAGGTTTTCCCAAGAGAAGGAAACACGGCAACAAAAGCATTAAGCTACACTGTCATCTGGGAGATCAGATTCCACCATGCTGCTCTGGGGTGTGATTGGTGAATCTGACATTAACCTTGTTTCTTTGATGCAATACCCCATTACTCAAATGCATAGAGCAGCCTTTCTCAGTGTGGTTGTGGAAGGTCTATGACTGAAACCCAAATGAGAAGTAGAACCTTCAAGCAGCTTGAGGGACGTTACATTGGATCCTGTACAGCTGTGGTCAAGGGACACTGGGGCAGGGTCGACGTCGTGGGGGGATACCCAGGTCATGCCCCCCCAAATGAGCCACTGTGCATCCCATATGCATTATTTTTGAAAGATTACATGCTACCAACACCTACTGGTATTTGATACATCTTGACAGAAAAATTACCTTAATTAAAATTTTTATTTTGAAAATGCCTTGTCTTCACACCTGGCAGATTTAGATTCAATGTAACCAACAAACAGTCTCACAGCTCAGTTAGCTTTATGAGGTGTTTACACTGGAACACATCTCTAAAAATATCCAAGCAATATTTAAGAGGTTAACTGTACATTTATAAAAAGTAGTTATAGAAAACGGAGAGACAAAATATCTCAGAGCTATCAAACACTGGATATTTCATTTAAAACATTCTGATATTTCAAAAAGCAGGTATATGAATGCAATGCATACAAAAATGACTGACCTGTACACTACAGCCATCTCAATGGTGCTGGTGACAAGAAGATTATAGCTCTCGTTTCCATCCTCTGTTATCTGACCTTCAATGTTAGTTTTAGTGATTTGAGAAGGAAAAGTGGCATAAAAAAAATTGTTCAGAATTTTTTTGTGAAAAAGTCAAAATGGACACAATCATAACAGTCACTGATACTCGCCTGTAGGTGCTGAAGCATCTTGGTCTGTCCTTGTCTGAAGCCGCGGAGTTCCCAGTGAGAAGAGCAGGACCTTTGAGACCGGGCTGTCCTGTTGGATTCGCCAACTTTGCAGAATATCTATAATCACAGTGAGAAACACCCATAGAACAAAAGAAGTCAAAATAAGCCTCTTTGTCCTCCATACACTTAAAACAGAAATTTGTGAATAAGCTTTACGAAAGGTTTGATTCGAAGTATGTGTGATAATTCCAGAATTCCCACACTGAAGATATCTCTGAATACTAAAAAAACCACCCTACCCCCCTTTTTACTGCATGCATCCATTTCCCACAACGCTTATCCAGCACAAACTCTGTGATCCTGCAGCAGAGATCCTCACAAGTCATCTTCTGCAAGTCAAGTCTCAAGTCTCTCCTGGTCATAATTATCATTCCATCATCTGCCACATGCCATCCAATCTGCACAGAACACTGCATTGCTATATCTGGACAGTTCAAAGCATGTACTATATTACCTTCCCTCATTTACCTATTAGCATACAGTAACGGCATTGGATTAGCTGTTTGGTATATGGTTATGAATTTAAACAAGTTACTGCAATGCAACATGGAAAAACACAAAAAAGCTTTCCTTTTAAGGCCTCTACTGTATTTTGTAACATTTTTTTTATTTTCTCATCTTTATATTTAGTCCAAACATGTAACTTAAATGGACTAGTGTGTCTAAATGACCCTTTGTAACCAAATTTCAGTACTGGTTTGGTGGGAGGGACCAAAATAGCCTGCCTTGTTCCCTCAAACACACATGCCGCTCTGGAAAAATTAAGAAACCACAGTAAAATTCTGTGTCACTCATTTCTCAGGTTTTGGGTATGCATCTGTGTCAAATACATACAAACTTCAGCCTGACTCTTCCTTACTTCTAATTCTCCTCCTACATTATGGGTCTTCAGTCCTGCTTCCAGGAGCCTGATATGAACTGTCCTAGCAGTGCACTTCACATCTGTACTTAATGTTTCCCATTCTTTTTGAAGGTACTTTAGGTCATCCTCTGATTTATGGGACACTGCTGGATATGTTGACAGTCATCTCTCTGCCATTAGATAGTTGCTCTCCCCTCTATCTTGCTGTTTGTGGTCATTGCCAGTGTCTCCTGCTTCAGCTTGTTCTTGTCTACTGCTGTCTCAGAAACTGGAGCAACCTGCTGTACCGTGTAGCCTTTAGCCAGCAGAACCAGGATTAAACTAGGATTTAAAAATGCAGATTCTTAAGAAACACCGAGTCGTCTCTTGCTTCCCCCCAGCCCCCAGAGGTCGACAAAATTTTATATAACCGTCTACATCAGATTCAATATAAATGAAGCATTTAGACTTCAAACAGGACAACTATATTACATAGACAAAAACACTGACAGTCTGTGACATCAGGGTTAGGGTCACATTCTGCTTAGAAGTGTACATGGACATCCTGCTTTGGTTAAACTGCATGTGACACATTGCCTCAAGGCCAGAACTGGGCTCGGTATATACTGGTGAGTCACTAGCCTTGATTGGTGAGTGAATTTGCATGTCAGACTCTGAACCGTACATTTATTTTTCTATTTCAGCTTCTGTTCCTATATATATATATGTGTGTGTGTGTGTGTGTGTAAATCACAATATACCACAAAGTATGAACAATTTGCTGCCATTTCCCTGGCAAGTTTGCCATATCACAAAGTACTTGAAAAGACATTAACACATTCCCACTGCAAGTAATACAACCTATGATGCAATAAAGTTACTGCTCAGTTAAACAGCACTGTGGATGACATAACTGCACATTAATAGGAATGAGTGTATAAATAAAACACTACAGCATCAGGTGACTCACCAGGTCCTTGCTGCTTCACTAAGGCCAGCCCCACACAGCCGCTCTGACACCCAAAGGCAGACAGCCGTCGACCACCAGAGACTCTCATCATATCCATCCATATCACACTGCAGAGATTTTAAAAAGCAATTAGCACACATGAAACACACATTTAAAAGGAAGAAAAACTTGGAAAGCAGACATTACTGACTTGCTGGGAAGGTTCAGGAGCTCAGGGAAGAGCTTTCCGATTGGCTGCTCCTCAAACTGGTGTAAGGACGCATTCTACAGAACGGACAGAAACAGTGACGATGATACAGAATCTGTAGGAGTCCACAGGAATTACACTACATCAGTATTTCACATTGCAGTCCTCGGGAACCCGCAGGCAGTCTATGTTTCTGCTCCCTGCCAGACAGTCCACATTTTTGCTCACTGGCAGGGAGCGAAAACACCCGAGTGCAGGTTCCCGGATTGGGAAACACTGCCCTACATAACAAGGCTGAATAATCAAACCTCCTTGTAGAGATGAATCTGCTGGTCATGGCCGCTGAGCAGAAATACCGTCTCATTGCCGTCACCACAGTGCACTCTGAGGTTGGTGGAAAAGAGTCTTATATTGGGAATGCACATCCCCCCAGATAACACCTCTTCCATCAAGTAAATCATGATTACAAAAATTCCAAACTTGAGTATGATAAAGCTGCACTTCCTATTCTACTGAAGGCATAGCACTACAGATAATGCGAAATGCAGTCCAATTAATTGGTGCATACAAAAGAAAAAAAAAAACTATAGAACATTATTTGTTTTTCTTTTTTTACACTGCTACTATTTGTGGGAGAGTTAAATACAAGAAGTCTTGCTTCCCAACTTTTCTCACTGTTTCTAGAGGACAAAATGTAATGCATCTGCCACTATAGCCTCATGCTCAAATCACTTCAGAGCATTCATTCTCTATCTTTGTATTTAAAAGAAAAAAAATCTTCACAAAATGGGGATAGAAACTTTTACAGGCTAAAGACAAACCATCCTGATGTCCTCACAGTTATGTGCTCCCTTACATGAAATGTCACAATTACCTGTGTACCACTGAGACATGCAATTTGGCTACCCAAACCCCCAGGTAACAAACTGCTCAACCCTTATTCTGAACATTAAAGTGAAGAACTTGTTGCATTAGTTTGCTTGCCAAAATACTCCTCATGCATCAGTGAAGACTAAAAGTGTAGCTCACTCTGTGTGATACAGCTGGAAGGGAGTAAATCGGAGCTCCAGATTCAAACAGCTCTCTAAAAGGACAGGGAAAAAAAAGAATGAATCAACAGAAATCATTTTCTATGATGCACTGACATTTTCTAAATCAGCATTGTGAACTTTTCAAAGAGTACTTAGAAATTATAGGCATAGCAAGAGGACAGACCTATGTTGTTAATTCTGCTTTGAAAATATATTACATGAACTTCAGCAGTGATGTTACTACAATGCTTAACAAATCTTACGTATCAGGACATTTACAATATAACATAAGCAGGCACATCTGGAATCTATAAAAGTATTTATACATTTGACCAATATGCACTGTAAGTGACTTACGTGCAACTGATTCCAGATTAAACTCTGAACCAGGTTCATAATCACAGTAGATGTTGAGGAATGGGCTAGCTTTATCACCAGAGTCCTATGGGAAGGTTGAAGTGCAGAAAATTATATTTATATTTTTAAGGACTTCAGAAGGAAACGTAAAAAGTGAGAAAAATTACCAGTTATCTGGAATTTGAGAAATTAAGAGCAGCACTGTTTAAAAGTGAACACACAGTACATTAACATTTACATAAGGTACTAGGGATACTTAAACTGTAATGCAACATACAATTGAGCAAAGTGAAGTGCATATGCAGGCCTGGAGAAATAAGGCCTACCTTTATAAATGTAATGCCCACAACCAGACCTCTATTAGGAGGTGACTTATGGAAGGAATCGATTGATACAATTTCTGCATCAACTGCCAACACAGAAAAAAACATGAAATAAACACATCCATATACAAAACAATACAACCATCCATGATGGCAAGATGTATACCAAAATAGAAATGTTAAATTATATTATTAAAAACAAGTAAATCTGTAGAGTCACTTTCTACAGTGAAGGTACCAGTTTAATGGCGTAGGTCACTGCTTATTACACAGGCACTGCAGTATGTAAATATCTAAAAAAATTGTAATTCAGGTTCTGTCGACTGCAGTAATCGTTCTCGCTCACCTGGGATATACGTGAACTGCACTTCTTTAGCAACAGGCCTAATTTTTTGTCGGAGGTCTTGATACTTAAAACAAACAACCTTTCCCTTAAGAGTTGCAGCCAACAGCTCCCTTTCTCCAGCCTGACACAACCCGTATATGTTACTCTGCGACGGAAAACGGCTGAAACTGTCTTCTACAAGAGGACACTTTCCTTCAGCGCCATGGAACATCTTAGTCTGTACTACGATACACAAGAATTTGGCACAAAGATACAACGAACAATCCTAAACCGTGCCAATAAAGCTGCAGTTTCTAAACTTAAACATCGAAGTAGCAATAGTCATCTTCCAAATTGTTCTTACTGTTGAATTACCGAGAGGCGTAAGCGGAGCATTAGCCGATAAACACTGCTCTCTCTGCAGCCTTCAGCTATCTAGCAAACACTGATTTCACTCCCTGACTTCTTGAACAAATTCATCAGCATTGCAAAATTAACAGATGAGGTTCGACTGAATATGTACGATAACGCTAAATCTGACAAAGCGTTAATCACAAAACCACAATCTAAAAACCCTCGTTTGGAGTTCTGGCAAAGAGGAATTCCGGCAGTGCATAACGAACATTACAATCCCTATCTCCCCTCTAACTTCAGTTAATGAAATTACTCCTTACAGTAGACGCTAAAATGCTGTCATTTTTCATTTTCAGGAATAAGGCGGAAATGACGACACGAGGTCATGTGATCAGAGTCAGGCGGAGTCCCACGCCAGCGCGTTATCACATTGTTATGGTATACAGTATTCTGTAGATTTCTTCAATGAAAGTTATACTGAATTGGAAACCATGGGGAAATGTCATTCATTCATTCAATTCATTTCCCTTCACATTCCTAAAACTCAAAGTTACTTATTTGACAATGATATAGAACATTTTAAGCAAATAGCTAATGAAATAATACGAATGAGTCATTTTTGCTGTACCATACATCTCAGTCCATAGTGAAAACTATACTGGTTTATACCTATAATAATTTATTACATACTTGATAAGATTTTGAATATTTCTCTTATTTGCTTTGGTTGTTCTCAGATGGCACTCAATCTTCCATGAATTCTTGGTTTTAGCATTTAAAAGAAATTATGTTTAAATCTTCGTGCCACTGTAAAACTAAGATATGTATGTAATTATGTGTTAGCTTAACCATTTAAAAAAAATCTCGTAAAGTCTCCCCAGTATTTGCAGCCACCATTCAATATCCTCGTGTATTTTTGACTGAGCAACTAACACACCTATTAATATGGCTAATCAATACCTCATTGAATTAATTAGTTTTATTAATTGATTAATTATTTATGGTACGTCTGTGAAATTTCATGAATACGTGTAATAGCTGAGGTGAGTAACCTTTGGGAGAACAAAGAAATTCCATCCATCCATCTTCTGTATCCACTCATCCAGCTCACGGTTGCTGGGGCTACACAGCCTATGCTGGAGGCACGAGGCAGAGAACAACCCAGGATCGGACACCAACCCAATACAGGGCACGCTTTGGTGACACCAGTTCACCACAACATGTTTTTGGATTGTGGGGAGAAACCAGAGTACCTGGAGCAAACCCCACGACAAAACGGGGAGAACGTGCGAACTCCACACACATGAAGCCATGGCCGAAATTCGAAGCCTCGTCGCAGAGGGGGGAGGCAACAGCACTAACTGCTGCAGCACTGTGCCACCCATTAGAAATTCCTGTTACTTTTCATTGTGTTTCGCTCAATTTACATATGTTAATGTTAATGTGTTTTTTGTTCCAAGTAAATATATACCTGCCACCCAGATAAATAGCTTTAAACATGTCATTTGACTGCCTAAGAATTTTGCACAGTACTGTACATGAATAATGAATATTACATTCATAACTAATATTTATTCTTCTACCAGTGATATATCTGAGGGCGGCTGGGAATCCCAAAGCTTCCAGTACCTGAGACATAATAGTAACAATGACTTTGACCTTCATCTTTTTACAGACTCAGATGGTGTCATTACACATTACATCTCTACAGTACACACAGTAGCGATATTTGTAGTTATCCTAAGGTCATGTATCTTCTCAGAAATGGTACCATGTCCTCAAGATTAACAACATTTTGTTCTCATATCCTGCAAAACTACAACGTTCACTCGGAGATGCAAATAAAAAGTGTCATTTCCAGACGGATCATGTGAAGTTCCCAATTAAGAAGCCCAGCTAGAGACAGAATTCTTAGAGCATCGGTTACAGGTAGATGCCATCCATGCTTATATGTGGATGACCTCACTTAATTGTTTTCAAAAAATGTAGAAAATTAAAGCATGTCTTTGTTATTTTTATTAGCGCAAAATAAAGGATTCAGGACAAAAACAGGAGCTGTACTGTATTTATGCGACTGCTGGGTAGTAAAAGTTTTGAGCAGTTAGCTAGTTATTGCAGACTGCTGTCTCAGAGAACTATCTCCAGGGTCAGCCAGCAGGAGGGAAAGTTGCTGTTGGTCATTCGGTGGCATGGCTGGATGTCTCTGTCCTGTGATTGCAGCAGCATTGTGCAGCACATCATGTAGCCTTTCCAGGGCAACCCTGGAGCCTGGCTTAAAGGGCACCTATGGTCACCTCCATCGTAGACCTTGTCCTGCAGCGGGCCATCGTCAGGGAGAGGAACCAGGCAGAGGAGAAGGGACATTGTCAAAATAATATTCAAGAATAATGCGTCGTGAGAAAAAGATTTTCATTACAAGACTATTCTGTCATTGCAAGCACATTAACACTACGGGGATATTTCCCATTTACATTTCTCTCATTTACTTTAGGAATGGTGTCTATCTTCCTTTGGAAATCCTGTAATATAAGATTATTATTCATGGTTATATTGCTCATTGCTGAATCATTTTTTTGGTTAAAACTAACCAATCAGAAATTCTGTGGAATTCTTCTACTGGAACACCATAAAAATGGAGCATTACTGTCCAGGCCCACCTTTCACTCTGAATGTAAATACATACCAGTATTGTGAGTCTGCATGCACTGGTACTGAGAAGAACAAATTAACTAAGCCAATAATGAAAAACACATGACCTCCAGGGAGTCCATGAGAGAATTGGGATTAGGATCTTGCATGTTCTGTATCATTGACAAGCCCAGATCTCCCCAACCCATTTGCCTTCTTTTTGGGTAAAACTGGATAATTTATGGGAGAGTATACTGTGCTATTCTATCTATAGGTGCTTTATTCACACTGAAGTTCCTGTTTCCATTCCCTGGTTAATAGTTCTCGACGTGGAATTTTCAAGGCTCCAGGCCACTTTCGTGTGTTGCTTTCATATCACACAACAGGAACTGGGACCTTCATGTTAAATAAGTATGGGAAATGCAAAAAAGCTCATAGGGTAAATTTTTGTTTGTTAGTTATTTGGGGGGGGGGGGGGGGGTTGTGATCAAAACAGGACACAGCCTTTAAATTTTATGTTATTTATATCACCAGTGACGTGTTCATATTTGATTATTAAGTGTGGCTGGCAGACTGATCTTTCGGTTTCACATAATAAAGAAACATAATGTTTTTCGCTAATTGGCACTGACAAGTTTCACCACTGGGACTGGTGATATTAGGCAAAAGTGTTTTGGTTAACCATCAAATATTTCAATGCAGAAATATGGAGATGCAAGCATAAAATATTACTTAAATGTAAATGGAGTATAAAAATAATTCCATTGGCTCAATTTTCAATCTCTTTTACCTGTATTTCCACCTACCTTCAAACAGTGTTGCTTATGGGTCAACCAATCAGCAAACTGCCGCTGTAAGCGCCTGTCCGGTTGTTTGTCTTGAGTCAGTACTAAAAAGCAGTCTGGAACTGCCTCTGAGGAACTGCAATCCCACATTCTGTAATTTGTTTCTAGCCCCAGTTTCCTAATAACAGTGACTCTTAGTGTCTTACGACGACTCTGTAGTT
>JABFEB020000038.1:2539435-2599660 GCA_019775895.2 Stomatorhinus ivindoensis | reverse complement strand
ATTTAGGTGTAATTTTGGGGGGGGGGGGGAATTAATTGGTTTTCCATTATTTCTTATATCGGGAAAATTCAACAACAGCTCGAACTTTTTCGGGTTCGATCCGGAGTTCTGAACAGATTAAATTCGAGTTCTGATGTACCACTGTAATCTTACTAATGAGGGATATGGTATGGTACGGTAGTGTTTAATATGTACAGATACAGAACAGTAGCAGTTAGGGAGAAAATGTAAGACCTGGTAGAATTAATAAACAATAAAAACTCACCATAATGACAAAGTTTCCCCAAAGAAGGATGGCCTGGAGCAGGCGCATTTCAAAGCTGAATTGAGAAGACATGTTTTGTGGTCTGATACCTTGATGAAAACACAAATGAACATAATCAGTAAATGTATATCCTCCTCGTAGATGTTAAAATCCAATAATGCAAAAGCTTATCATAATATCTCATTTACATTTTTTATTACTTCTCAAGCATTTTGCTTATATAAAGCAGTTCATTCATAGTACTATAAAGCTGACCATTCCACATCATGAGAGTTAAGAATGCAGGCTCCCCGCGATCAGAGAAACCATATAAAAGTTTTGGTCTCCACTGCAAGCGGAACGAAGCAGGGAGGTTCAGCACAAAATGGCACAAAAAGGTATGAGAAATGCCAGATATGAAGTTCACTACAAGATCACTGGGAGATATCACATGAGAGGCTGCTGTAAACATTAGGGATGGAAATCACCAGTGACCTCCTGATACGATATTGTAGCAACGGGTGGACTGAGGCATCACGAGAGCAGCAAAGGACAAGGAGACTTGCTTGCCAGCTCTTTATTACGGTCCGTAACAGGACTGCAACTGGCACCCAACGAGCACCAAACCCAAATATAACAGCTTAGTGTCCTCCCAACCAGCACTTAATGCATATTTTATGCATTTATAAGTTAATAAAACCTTTTCTGTGCTGTTTGCAGCTTTGTCAAGACTCCAAAAAACTCCCAAAAAATTCCCTTTTAATTTCTTATGCCAACCTGTCAATACAGTATAGGCCTATTGAAATGATGGGGAAAGTTGCGATGCCGAAGGGCTGAATGTAGATATTTAAGTGATGCATGAATTACATATTTGAGATAGAAAATCAAGAATGATAGCAAGTCAAGTCAATTTTATCTAGTTATAGTAACAGCAGTTTGTCAAAATGCGGTACAATTCCTATAAATAGACAAAATATCCATGAAACAAACATAATAAACAAACAAATATGATAAACATAATTTAAAAGAAAAGATTTGTTATCAGTCTGGATTTAAATGTGACCAAAGTTGGTGCAGCTCTCATATAAAGGGTTAGATCATTCCAAAGCTTGGGGGTAGCTAACAACAAGGCACAGTTACCCCCAAGTTTAAATCTAGACCTTAGCATGAGCAGCAGCATCGGATTCGAGGACCTAATTCATCAGGACGGAAAATAAGGATTTTAGAGGTCAGCTACAGAAAGAATAGGCTTAAATTTAGCTAACACCCCTCAATGATAAAAACAGCAAACAGAGTTAATCTGTTTGTTAAATTTAAGGGTAGCATCAAAAAACACACCAGGGTTTTAGTGAAAGGTTTACAGGTTCGCAAAGGGCCATGTTTACTCGAAGGAGCATGAAGGGTCAGGGGGGGCCAAACAACACAATCTTTGTTTTCTTGTAATTTAAATTAAGAAAAATTGGTTTTGCTTTGTTTCAGGGGTGGATGTATCTGTGTATCATCTGCACAAAAATGAAAGGAAATGTTATATTTTTTGAAAATGGTTCCTAAGGCAGCATGTATAGCACGAATAGAATAGGCCCATGAATAGATCCTTGGGGGCCCTCACAAGTGGGAGGAGTTCAGGATATAAAATAAGGTTATGAATTTTATATCACCATACCATTGTCATAACAAATGAAACCAGGCTGAAAGATAAACCCTATTCTATTATGTCATTTTTGATGGACGACTTCCCTGTGAATCCAAGTAATGCTCTAACTTGTGAATATATTCAATAATTTGAGGTTAGATTAATTAGTTATAGGTATTTCTGTGAGCCATAGCAACCTGATATCTCTTGTCAGATGCACTTGATTGTGGTCTTAAGAGAAACCAAACTTAGTTGTCATTAACTGTAAGATCGGACATGACAGCAAACAGACCAATGTGACACTGGAATCATGGGAATGGAAATGAGTTAAATGAAAACAGCAAGGAATGAAAAGGAAGGGCTGCTGTTTTAGCATCAGCACAGGGAGAAACAAATAGGTATACAGTAAGTGGTGGGATGGGCTAAATATATGGACAAATGTAATGAAAGGCAGTTAGAGGGTGTGTATGGTCTTTGACAGAACAATGTCAGCTGGCCAGCCATTTGTTTACTTATTCAACTTTTATTATTATATTTTACTATGATATAAAAGTCTTTTCTCTCACTACTGTCATCATCCAGACCACACATTCCACCTTTCTGTCATGACTTGTGCATTCAGGTGTCTTTAGTAAACCTGAAATGCCTGTCCTTTCAGTCATTTCATCTTTCCCAGTTTGTCAAACTTCCAAAACTGAAAAAAGACCCCGTTTCCTCCTCCTGGCCCATATAATGCAGATTTGTTTGTCCTCCTAACTGAAGCAAATCTTATACATAATGAGCTTTGCTGAGTATTGTGTTGTAAGTGGCTACTTTATACATTACCCAGTTGTTATCACTCTTTAGATTAATATAATATGATTATAATATTCTATAATGTTGTACTGCATTCTAATACTTTGTCATAATATGCATTCGTTCTACTTTCAATCCTATAAACAAGGATCTTATATTATTCTTCAAGTGGAACAAACCAAACAAAATACAGGGCTTCTGGCATTTGTACTTTTTTGATTGCATTCACAGATCTTTGTGGGGACCCGAAAAATGGTCCCTTCAAAGTCAAAAAATCAGGTTTTTATTACATTGTGGGGGACATTTGGACGACCTTAACCCCTACTCTGCCCTATCCTGAACCATAAGTAACCACATAAAATATAATACTTATTTAGGCTATTTTAATTTTGATTGCACTCACAGATTTTTATTAATTTGAGTTCCCCCTTGTGGGGACCGAAATAAATGTCCCTATAAGGTAAAAATGACAGGTTTATATCACATAGTGGGGATATTTGGTCCTCACAATACAATATATACACGGCTAAAACAAATGTCAGTTGTTGCTTGTAAATTCTATTAATGCATAAATCATAAACAATTCCTTAAATGCCACTATCTTTTTACTTAATGAATATTATGATTTACAATTACAAAACAACGGAGAAATGCTATTAAAACAGGTTGCATATTGTTACAACAGGATATACATATTGTAATTCAATAAAACTATGCACTCTCTTACAATGCTACAAATTCAAGCATAAATGGAAAACAAGTGTTCATAGTATTCTCTAGTCTACTGATTGACAGTAATGAACACCAGAAAAAAGATCTGCATATTGTGATACTTGGGTCCTTACAAGTATAACATATTTGATATTTAGTTTTTGATGACTTAATAAAAACTGATGACTTCAGATTCATATGGCAGCTAATATCTCTGAATATTTCAGCTAATGACTGCTAGGATCTCAGCTTATCTTTCAAATGCAATCTAGCCTGTGAATTTCCATCACCACCTGGCAGCTGCAGTAGCCACTGAGACTATTTTCGACTGGACGTCCTGCAGCTCTTAACCCAATTAATCAATATTAGAGAAGTTGTTCATCTGAGGTACTCAAGGTGAATGTTATTCAATGAAACCCATTGATCACTTGAATGTCCAAACTGTTCTTTCCATTAAGATTGTGAGCTTGTCCTTGCACTATACTGGTGATCTGTAGCACAACTGTGGTTTGCGAAGCATGGTTTGAACAAATTTTTATGTTAGCTCAAGGGCATCATTAGGTCTATTTTTGGGGGGCTGGGGGAAGGGGGCACTTTAGCCCCATTCATAAATCTCTAGTGGCACTCTTGTTTACATAAGAACATAAGACATTTGCAAACGAGAGGGGGCCATTTGGCCCATTTAGCTACAAACACATACAGCAGTATAAAGAATTGTAATGAACCCCTTTGATTAGCGTCACCCTCTAGATGTCAAGTCTGGATGCTGTTAGGGTTTTAAGATATTTTTGCAAATGTGTTCAATGATAAAATGAATGATTTAATACAATATTATAACATATTATTCTACAATAAGGAACTGCTATGGATTCCTAATTTCCTTTATTTTATTAACATATAAAATTTGGATTTAAAACCACTGAAAACATTAAGTTTCAAACTGTCTTGAAATGTACATTTCAATAATCTTGAGCCATCAATGGAATTACCAAAAATGCAATTACCATAATTTAATTTCCATATGTTGTCATGTATAAATAAAAGTTAGATTATTTAGTGTAAAGTTAGATTATTAAGTAAAAAACTATTATTAAGTAAACTTTTTACACTCTAAAAATTGAGTCTTTTCTGCTCTGTAACATTAATATCAAGACAAAATGGCACAAAGATTGTTATTCAACTCAAGATGCTTATTTAAATCCCGCAGTTTTCTTTCTTTCTATATATATATATAACTCTGTAAATAACTCAATATTAAAGAGATTGTATGCACTTACACTATCAAATATTACATAGGACTAATATTTATATATTACATGATTCCATGTAGCCTAATCCAAATCATTTTCGGTGCTGTTCATATATTTTTTGCTTACCCGTCGTCCAAAAAAATCCCGTTTAATTTTTGACGGCCAACACGCGAATAACCGAACCCGCGGATATGAAATTCGCGAATACAGAGGGACGACAGTAGCATCATTCATAAGTACCCATGAGATTATTTTAATAGATGTTACAAAACATAATATGTAAATAGCTTAGCAATTAAAAACAAAATATTGAACCTTACCTCTTCCCAAGAAACAAATTTAAACTGAAGTCTGTAACTACACCCGCCGTTGCAGCAATTTTTTTTAAATGGCCAACCCACACCTTAATCTTATTTACAAATTCAAGCCAGAACATGACACTCTGAAAACCTGTTTGGGTACCTATATCGGCAGATTAACTACAGTGCATTATAGGTAGCATGCATGCAATTGTAGTAACAAATAGTACAAACGTGTTTACTGCATAAAATCACATTGTAACTATAGTATATATTACATGTGAATGTAAAATAGTTTCTTTTCACAATAACTCTAATTCATAATCATCCTGTGAGTCTTGCCATATCCTTACAGTATAAAACATAACCACACATTTATAATACTGAATTTCAATTAGGGCTTTATTGGCCAGGCTAGATTGAAGGTCAAAAGGTAAATTAAACAAGTATACAGGCAACAAGTTGGAAGCAGGATTTATGTTAAAATAGCACTTTAAATTGGACTTTTTAATTGTCCCCATAAATTCCCATAGCTCCCCAGTCTGCTATACACTTGCTTGCTCAACAAGCTCTTCCACATGAAAAACATGGTGACGTCTATTAGTTTATAACTGGAAAAGCTTGACATCATTGCACATATTTTTCTTTTCCCTTTTTACAAGACTGGGCAGGGACAGTGAAATGAGTGTGCGTAAATTCAGGTGTGTACATCAGGGATAAGACACAGTGACAATACAGAACCTGGGATGGGCACTGGCTGCCCGATCAGGTATGCAAGAACATCGCTGATACATTTAATAAGATGCGGAGGCAAGTAAAATGAATCAGTGTGAATTTCCCAATGACTTACCTCTGCCTCTTAACTCCTCCCCAATGTGCCTATGGAACTTCTAATGTTATAATGTTCCAATCGTTAAAAAAAGGGGTTTTAAAGGAAATGAACGTTTTCTGGAATACTCAATAAAAACGCTGCAAGACAAAACACTAACAAGACATGGAGACAGATTTCTTCACATAGGGACTTCTTAAAATTATTATTTAGGCAATATTTTGATTTTCAAAACACATACAATACACCAGCACTTGTTTTGGGACAGGATTTCTTCAAGTAAGACACATCTGTTCTGACTTAGACAAATGCATGCACAAATGTGATGAATTATATCTATAACAGTGCTGATTAAATATTTACTTTTGTCTATTTTAATTTATGAATATTGACGTTGACCTATAACTACAGCTAATAAAATTACATATAATCATTTTGAATGTACTGGGGAAAAAATCTAGAGGGCTTGATAACAGGTTTTGCATGGCTGTTGGGAAACATTACCTAAGTAATTGGCTGTTTCTTCAGCACACACCCCTACAGACTGAGAATATGCAGAGGGAGCATCAGTGGAGCTCTTAGATTTGTCAAGAAGTGAGGAACTGACACTTTGGTATTAGTATTCATTCAATTAATGAACCAATCAAAGATACATACAGTAGCAGTCAAAAGTTACCATAGAAAGGTTTATTTGTACTATTGCCTACATTTAAGAATAACTGTAAAGACATCAAACTAGCATATACGGAATCAAGCAATGTCCTAAGCAGTTCTGGTGATTGAGGTAGGGGGTGGGGGCAGTTCTGTGGGTTGGGACTCAAAAGGATGTGCTTCAAATTCCTCCTGGTTCATGAGGCTGCCTCCTGGGATGCTTTCCTGCTGCCCTGCAGGAGGTCCCACATATACTGAGCACTCATTAGCTGGTCATCCAATAGCATTTACATATTTTCCGTGTTTGTGTTGTTTTATTACTTTTAATTTAAAGGTCTACTACCTTCCTTTTATCTTGGGAGCACTTGTAGACCTTGTCTGATGGCGTTTGCAGCCCATGATCCACTTAAATATCATGTAAATAAGAATGCCAGCGTGAGAATCTTACCTCGACTGCATTTGTTTACATACTGCCTACCGCATGGTACATATTATAGGTCGCGACACAGGTGTTTTATGTCCGATTCAATCTATGATATCTCTATGACAGCTTGGTCGTTAAAGTGGTTGGTCAGTAAGCCAAAGAATGTTAAGCAACGAATAACTAGCACAAGATCATGGACCAATCTACAACCCTGCAGATACAACAGATGCACCATATAGATGCTGTAATGATATGTATGTGGTGAGATAAGGTAGTAAAAAAAATCAGGAATACGTACATAGACTTCAATGATGTATGAAAACACAAATCATAAAAAGAAAAAAGCTTGATATTAAAAGGTTATATCTGTACATTCTCTTTAAAAGGTAAGAGCATAAATAGATATTACTCAGCTTAGTTGAAATATTATTGTTACTAAAAGATTTATCCTGCAAACATTATACTAAAGTTATTACTCAGAGTCTTCTTAAAGTAGTGCATTCCTATACCCAAACACATGTACATTTCATTGTTTTGAAATCAGACTATATTTTGACCACACCCTTGCATACTTGCAACAAGTGCAATGGTCTGACGTGTAAGTGCATGACATGTTATCTGTAGGCTCCTTGTTCTCCAATTTTTATTATTTAATGCTGAGTGTTGAATTGAGTGGTGTAAAGCGTGCCGCCACTGGACTCTGGAATAATGGAAACGTGTTCTGTGAAGTGACAAATCATGCTTCTCTGTCTTGCAGTCTGATGGAAAAATCTGGGTTTAGCTGATGCCAATTCAACAGTACTTGCCTGACTGCACTGTGCCAACTATAAAGTTTGGTGGAGGGGGGATTACGGTGTGGGGTTGTTTTTCAGGGGTTGGGCTTGGCCCTTTAGTTCAAGTGAAGGTAACTCTTAATGCTTCAGCATACCAAAGGTTCTATTTTAACATTGTAATACAAAGGTGCAACTAACATTTATGGGCAAATCCGTTTAGCTATTTTAAATAACAAAATAAATAAAAAATATTTCAAGTACATACCTGTGTCTGTAATGAGCATTGTGCACGACACATTTCTAAAATGCACCACTTAAATATTGTTTAATAGTATGCCACTGACGTGGTTTCTGTTGGTCAAAAGCGCAATACCATTCCACTACATTAAAATAGCAACGTGATAACAATGCAACCAGCCCCACCTCATGTACAAAACACCCCTCCTACAAGCAGGAAACAAGTGCATAATCCTATGTTATTTTGAAAACTTGTGCTGGTGTGAAACTAGCAAAACCAATTTGCGGTAAAAAAAATAGGACCTCAAGATATTTTGGACAACTCTATGCTTCCAACTTTGTGGGAAGAGTTTTGGGCAGGCCCTTTTCTGTTCCAGTATGACTGCCCCAATGTATACAGAAAGGTCCATAGATACATGGCTGGGTGAGTTTGTGTTGAAGAACCTGACCGGCCTGCATAGAGACCTGACTTCTTTGGGATGTACTAGAATGGAGATTGAGAGCCAGGCCTTCATGTCCAACATCAGTGCCTGACCACACATATCTTCTTCTACATAAATGGGCAAAAATTCCCACGGACACATTCCAAAGTCACGTGGACGGCCTTCCCAGAAGAGCAGCAACTGTAATAGCTGCAAAGGGGGGACCGACTGCATAGAATGGCATGTCAATTAAGTTCCTGTAGGTGTAACGGCCAAGGGTAAGTTTCCCGATAATGACTCTTAGCATCTTACAAATTCTGTGTAGATATATCTTATGAAAGGTATTTATTTTCCTACATACGTTTCCCTACCAGTCTCTTAAGAAGTTGCTTAAAGGAGAGCTTCTTAAGTGTGACCTTAGAAGGTGCCAGAACACCTGATTCGTTGACATCGTTGGCTCAAGAATTAATTCTTCCCTCCATGCAGCAACTGCTTGACTACCGCATGACAGAAAGTGGTGTTTTTTATAAAAAGAAGGAATCATTCAAAATATAGCACTAATCAGAACTGGGGAGAACCTAAAAATATAATACAAAATTAACAAACTGAATCATCTAACCATAAATATGAATCCACCTCCCCAAAATGCAGCATCACTAATTTATCTGTTCTATAAAACACCTATGTGCACCAATATGTATGCATGCCATTAATATAATGATTAGAAATGGCCAAAAAAGAGAATGTAAGAGAATGTCGTGTGTGTTTCAGTATTGATTCTAAAGACTATTTCAGGATGTTTTTTAGGGAAAATACGTGACAAGTATGTAAATGAACCGGCAACCTTGTGAACTAAAGTTTTGATATACTGTGACTCTGGCACATTCAGAGAGGTGTGTGCATTCCAGGGGTGTCAGAAATAGGGGGAATGTGTTCATCCCAATATCAGCAGTACACCCCCCCCCCCCCCCTTCCCAATTAATAAATCAATATATAATCGACAGCACATTCCTTATCTTTCATTATGAATCCACACAATACTGAGTTGTATTCGCTATGCAATCAGAACGCAAGGAAGAAACCTAACAAAGATTCAGTCAAACAAATAAATTTTTTCATAGGGTTCAGTTACTACTTTTTAGTTTGGTTATGAAACTGTACCTAATGATGTTGGTCTTATTTTAAATGAGCAGTATGAGCCAACAACAGCGATAAGAGACAGCCTCTCTCAGCTCAGACCAACCTTACGAAAGAATATTTTATAGAAGATACAATTAACTAGGAACATTTTGGGAAATGCATCAGATCATTAAGACACAACTTGCGGTACAACCCAGCCCAGGTGTCCCTTTGATTCAAATAGTGCATAACATTAAGAAAACAATATTGACAAGTAAAATATTTACCTGATTTCATGTTGTAATAAAGGACACTTGATCATTTCTCTTTATTTGACATTAAACAAAGTTAAACAAAAGCATGCAAAATTAAAGCAACAAAATATATTCTGTTGGAAAGAGCACACAAGAAAACTATAACTTTTCCCCAAAACTCTAAATGCTTTAACTTTTAATATTTTTACTTACATCACACAGAAACCAGTATTATGAACATTGTATGAATTTACGACAGTCTTTTACTGGCTGAAACAGTCCACCAGGTGCTTGGAGATCCAGGGGCCTGCATTGTTGATTACGAACTGCTTGCTGACCATAGCCTTAGCGCTCTGATAAGGGCAGGCAGCCACCTAAAATACATAAAGTCAAGAGTAATGAAGCTGACAGTAAACCAGAAAGTCATCGCTGCTATCTTTAAAATTGGTCCTTTGACACATCTCACACACACCTTGGCATTTCGGTAAGTAGGGAGATCAAGTAGGTTTTGATGGTTCCCTAGTCTGGCAATTTTTCTGAAGACTGCAAAGAAAGATCTCTTACACAGCCTGCTGGAGAAGCCAGGTCCACTTATAAAGGGAGACCTGAAGACCAAAAAAACAAATGTTACATGTACTTACATATATTTCACAATGCTTTTACACACATTTCTGTGTTTATAGTTGTACTCTAGTTGCATTACCAATCCAACTGTGAAAATCCATAAAATCTGAAATAATATCTATAAAAAGCTCTGAATGTCTAAGATAATAGCGAAATTATATGCCAAGCTGTAAAGTCTCAAAACAAACTGCACCATGTATTAAAGAATAAAATACTGAGTTCATTAATTTTGGAAACTCCTCACATTATAAATGCACATAATGTACTAATAGTTGCAATCGTTAATGAAGAATTAATAACTATGAGTTCAGCGTGGAGCTAAAACCCATTGTATTATGCCTGGTATATTGTGAGAACAATCTCCATGACTGATGGCGAATAAAATAAGGAAAAATGCCAAGATTATACTTTAAGCAGATGCTCCTAGGGCTTTACACACACTTGAAAATTAAATAAATAAAACTTTCCATGACTATTTAAAAATTATGCAACCATTTTCAATATTTACCAACATATTATACAAGAATGTGAAATGTGAACACAGTAGACAACAAAATATTTTAATTGAACTCATTTGGATACTTTTGAATAAAGAAAATACCTGGATAAGTGGAACTAAACAATGAAACTAATTTCACATTTGAATTTATCGGATTAAGTAAGCACACCACTCAGTAAACTAATAGGTTAGCCCATCCTGTGCTTAGTGTGAATCCCAGTGCAGTGTTGGGGACACTGTGCTGTTAAAATGGTGCTGTCCTTCAGATGAGATGTAAAACCCGAGGTCATAAAAGATCCCTGGGCATCTTTCAAAAGAGTAGGGGTAGTACCCCGATGTCCTGGCTAAAATTGCCCACTGTGGCTCTATCTGGCCTCCTAATCATCCCTTATATTTAACTGGTGAATTCTCTCCTGCCCCTTTACTACCATAGCTACTGTGTGGTGAGCATACTGGTGCAGAATGGCTACCATCCCTTCATCCAGGTGGGTGCTACACAGTGGTGGTGGTTGTAATGGCTCTCCACTGGTTCTATAAGGCACGTTGGGTGTCTTGAAAAGTACTATATAAATGCAACATTCATTCATTGAAACATTTTTTGGAAACACGATACATGGTGTTCACTTAATTTATAACTGTGTTTCTGTAACCTTTGAAGAATGATTAGTTTTGTAATAACCAGAAAATACAAGAAATATCAAAAAGATCAGATAAAGAAACTGAATATATGTCACAGAGAATATCAATATTTTTGTAGTGTATGGGCTTACCCCTGAATGACTGTGCCACTGGTACTGTCCAAAACCTCCACACTACAGTCCCCAAGACTCCAGTTAAGGCTGAAGTTCCTACAGTGCTCTGAGCAGCCCTTCGGCGAATCATCCAAGCTGAATAACACCACCTTGCTCCTGCAGAAGGGCTGGGGTAGCTGGTCCGCCCACTCTCCAGCTAGTCGCTCGTTAATGGCGTCTGAAACCTTTTCATAGCGGGGTCTGGCATCGCCTGTGTCAGGCAACACATATGAGCAGTTTACTGAATATCAGTGAAGTCTATAAAAATTTTGAGTCTTCTTGCTTGTAAATAAATAAGGCTGAGATTTTAAAATCACAACAATAGTATAAACTAATGAAGACTGAAGTTCAATAAGAATATGGGTATTGGGCAATATGCACAGCTGGATGAGGTAAATTCATTAAACTGGATATGGATGCAAACAACATAGCAGGTAATATGTAAAAATAAAAAGTAGTAGTACTAAGAACCTTAATCAGTGATTAGCTTACCAAGAACTATGCTGGTTATGTAAAGTGGCTTAATGAAGTGACTTAGCAGTGCCCCCTGCAGGCCTGTCACTGTCCAGCGGCTCAGCTTGTCGCTCTCTGACATGCAGCATATCCTTGCACCCCATACACTTGGTTTTATGAGAGCCGCGGGAACAAGAGAGCCCTTAGCATGGCACTGGAGATTCATGGAGGTATAGCTGCTGCTGGGTGATTTTCTGCAGACAATGGGAGCCCACAGAGTAAGGTAACACTCATTTATATGCATTTGCTTTACGGAGCTTGTTAGAAAACTGACTAAAATGAAAATTGGATGTTTTCTAACTAAGCAGAAGAATTATACTGTCTCAGCAAAACCCAAGAATAAAAATGTAAATGTATACAAGTCCTAAGACAGTGAATGTACATGTGTAATGAACTTGACAGAGGAAAGGTAAAGTTATGAAAACTATGGGCGGACGTCAGTATGGAAAACTGCTTTTCAGATTCAGACCTTGGTAACCAATTGATGGCCATAAATTAACTAGAAACTAGAAAGGTAGATGCATTATCAAAGAAACAATAAATTGATTTTCACTAACAGATTTACTTGGCTTTCGAAAACAAAGACTAAAATCTTAAAATGACCCAAGGAGAACCTAGACCTCAATCCCAAAGAAAATCTATGCACAGGGGGTGACCCCATAATCTGAAGAAACTTTAACCTTTTTTTGCAAAGAAGATTGTGTGCTAAGATAACTGAGACTTATTTACAGACTTACTGATGTAATAAATGAAGAAGGTTCTTTCACAAAGCATTAGATGGGGGTGCGGGTGTGCACAGACAGACAGGGTACAGCTGGTTTTTAATTTCAGTTATTTGTTTTTCTTTTTACTTTTTAAGCTCCGTGGTCACATTAAATATCATTCTTGATTTCCCACCTTTACATCACAGATGCAATTACAATAAGGGTATGTAGACTTTTTTTTATAACCATGGTAACTTTGCCATTATGTTTACTACATAGGTGCCCACAATTAGAACATATAATAAAAAGTTAAACAAAACTTTTTTTTTTTAGCTTAGTTAAAAATTCACAAATACAATGTGAACATTTCATAAGAGCATCTATGCAAACTTCATGTTATGACAAATTTTTAAATTTCATGATAAATTAAATTCTCTCGATCAATCTAGATCTCAATCATTCTAGAAAAAAAGGGATTGTAGTGCCGATACGTACAAAGTAGTGACTTCTATTGGAGAAGGGCAATACAGTGCAGTAACAGTTATTATAAGGTGATTTAGATTATCATATTAAAATATATCAAAACAAGATATGACTATATTTATACCTAATTTGAGGAAGCTGCAGTACACTGAAATAAATTCATCTTTTTAAACCATAGTAGAAAAATGTCAGACATTTCCATATATCAAATTGCAAATAGCTTTTTGTTATACCTCAAATTTGAATAATTGGTCCTTGGCATTTGTACCGTAAAATGTGCAGAAATGTGTCGTGCGCCTTTTCATTTAAAAGTCCTTTGCATACTTACAGGAAGACGCACTGTGCTGCACCTTGAGGGGTTTTGCTGGTATAGAGATGCAGATAGATTCTTGGCTTGAGCTGAAGAAGATTACTGTCAGGAGAGCTTCTATAGATGGACCTTTCATTACACTTTGGGTCATTACTGAAGAAAAGAAGAAGCTGCTTGAACAAGAACCTGCCCTCAAAAGAAATATTGGGGAATCCATCAGAAGACGCGAAGGCAGTCCAGTCACAGGCATAACACTACCATAACAATAGCTCATGGAATAATGAAAATCCGAAGAAGGGAATTCTTTAAAAGCAAGGTCCTTAACTACATAAATATACAAAGTGTATTACCTCTGAAGTGCTCGACGGGCAATTACCATGGCATGGCAGTCGTGCACCACACATCCACTGAAAGACAGCCAGCCACTGTTGCTTGTATTGCCTGTGCCTAGAGCCACAGTTTCATATTGCTCATAAATTTGTCCATCAGATCCAGTCATGTCTGGGAAGGAGTATACATTTAAATTCGGATATAGAAACTTTTAAAAAAGGCAACCACTATTCCATAAAAAATTGAGAATATCCTCACTTATTCACATGCCATAAAATAAAAATGTCATTCAGAGATTACTTTGTATGGTGCAAAAACAACTCTGCTACTATAACACTAGAAAACACTATACATCTTCACGTTCATTTTCAAGCCGAATGAAATTCCACCATTTTAACATTAAGACACCAGACTCAAAGTACAATAATGAAAACTTCATTTTAGCTTTTGACAAGCAGAACAGTAAGTGCACAGCTACACCGTGAATGTCAGGTGTGAATAAACACACCTCTTTCCAGAACAAACGCAGCCAGACAGCCGCGGCAGCTATTTAACTCAGAGAGCTCCTGGAGCAGACGATCAAGGCACTCATGGGAGACAGCAGCTGTCCAATAACTATGACCATCTGGGTAAGTGACTGGAATAGAGAGAACATTATATAAGATAACTGATTAGATTATATAAGATGATTGACTGACTGACTGACTGACTGACTGACAGACAGAGAAACACTTCTCAAAGGAAACAGCAGAATTTACAGCAACAATAAACACAACTAAGCTTTTGGCCACATAATAGATAGAAGTAATAAAAAGTAACAATTAAAAAGTGTGGTTTGCAGAAACAGAATGTGCAATGCAGTTGTAAAAAAGTGTGCAAATGAGGTCAGGAGACCAACTCTACAGGTCAGGAGTTGCTCTACATTCCTAATTTCTCCTCCTTTTCTTAGACCTGTTAAACCTGTAGGCATAAAACTGGGTCATCTTACCGCTCTGAAGACCCCAGGTACTGTGGCAAGTGAAATAAGCTGAAATTTGGGGCAATAAACCAGAATGAGGCTTTTCTACCATGAAGGCCACCACTTAGATATTTACCCCTGCTTAACTCCAACTTTACTGAGCGTACAACCACCTGTTCTCCAAGCTACCAAGAACTTGAACCTCACCTTCTGCAACTGTAATTTCCATATACGTCAAAAAAACCACACAAAACACATCACAATCCCCCTGCAGTATTAAGAGCCTAGCTTTCTCTATCCTTGAGCTGACAATTCCAGCTCTTCTGACCTCCCTTTCTGCAAGTGCCCCCATCCGTCTTTCCCTGATGTCTCCTGATCTTATAGACTTCCTTTTGAAATTACACCTATATTCAGTAATTACCATTTCTACACAAATACTCTTTGATACTGCATTCTCAAAACGTTATTAGAACACACAGAGTTAACATTTGCCTAACAGTAATACCTTTTATGTGTTTACGTCATTTTATTCTATATTTATTATGTGTAAATGGCTGCTATGCCACTTCATGTAAGTGATTTGAATTGAATAAAATGAACTGAAACAAGTTCAACAACACCCATCATGATCTTCATCTCTCTCTGTTTACCATTAAAATTTCCTAAAAGCAGTATTATAATGTTTCTCAACCAGCTCTTCAGGGACTCCCAGACAGTGCATGTTTTTGCTCCCTCCCAGCTCCAGAGGTACCAAAAACATGCTGTGTCTGGGAGTCCCCAAGGTCCTGTTCGAGAAGCACTGGCATAATTATCAGTCAGTTTTACTTCGTCGTATTGGTGTCCTGTACAGCGTGCCCCCCGACTTGCCCTAAGTGTCCCCGGGATAAGCTTCAAGCCCCACGCTCAAGATAAGCGGCTGGAAGATGATTAGATGCTTCATGAGCACATTAATGAAGCCAGATTTAATAAGTAGACTTTGTTGTTATGATTATCAGCCTAGTACTTAAGGCAGAGATTTTATAAGTGAACCTTGGGCAGAAACATTCCAAAGAGACAAAAGGTCAAAAACACAATTCATTAATGTTCTCATGCTGTGTATAAAAGCTAAATTGTACACCAATAACTAAGAGATATATATGACTTATGTTTTAAAATATCATTTAAGTGCCCAAAGTTAGTAAAACAAGAACCAGAGCATCATAATATTAATGGAATATCTTCATTCCTGTTTCATTCCCCCCCCCCCAAAAAAGGGACAGTCCTTACATTTCTGAGAACAGCCCTGTGATGGGATACAAGCTTCCTGGTAGGAGGCTCCTTCATATCGTTCCCAGTCATAGTCTTTCTTCTGTGGCCCCTCTTCATTATTTAGGGGGAGCAGATCTGTGAACTCATTGCTGAACTCATCAGTTGGTTCAGCCTTTGACAGATTTGAGGGTTTGGAGTTATAAGGCCCTGGTGTTTCAAGTCCTGATGTACCAGTCATCTCATGGGTGGTTGGGAAACTTCTTGAATTCAAGCTCACATCTTGCTTGCTAGCTAATTGTAGATAACTCAAGGAGGCCGCCATTCTTGCCTGCTCTTTCTTCTTCTGGCTCCTTTTTCTGTTCATAAATTCTCTAATGTAAATAAAAGTAGAAGATTGTAATATTAATACTGTAATATTAAGTACGTTTGGCTGAGATATAAATATATATATTCACTTCCTATCAAGCCAATGAGAAAAGACAGGCTTCCTCTCTTGCCAGTACTTTAGGTACTCCAATGACAGATGACACATGAACGGGTTTACAATAACCTAAACCATTTTTACTAGAAAAGCGATTTATTACACCTCCAAAGATAACTAAATACTTTTTCAAGCTTAACTTACCGTATTAGACACACGTACGGCACTTAGGCCTAACGGCCGAAACAATTACGGCATAATCGAATCTTACCTCTTGTTAACAATTATCCCTGAGAAACATATATGCATATAGTTATTTGCGTAGTGATTTTCTAAAATTTCCCGCTATAACATTTAACATTGGCCCCGGCCTGAGTGTAGGGATTAAATTAATATTAACGCGATCCTCCAAGATTCCGCGTAGATAGGAAATATTTAAAAGTTCCATCCATTATATTGCTACTGCTTATTTATACAAATGTGGTTAAACGACTAACCGTTATATTTGCTTTAAGATAGAATATAGACAAAATATATACTTTAAATGATATGTTACATGTTTTATTGTTTAAATACGTGCTCTTATTTTGAAAGTGTATTTCACTTGGCTACCGGAAATGAACTTGTTTTAAAATCATGCCCAGCCTCACTAAACATGAATAATTTTCATTAATCAATCCAAGTGATTTCGCATTTTTTTCTACCGACCGTAGGATATCGTGAATATTAACGACTGGGACCTTGAGACAGAGACCTTGAGTCCTATGCTCTTCGTAATGTTTAACCACTTAGCGTTTCACAGACGGCCGGAAGCAGTCTTCTCTCTTCTTCCGGGAAATGGAGAATGTTTGGGTTTAATGTTATAACCTAGAGTTACACTATGTAGTAAAACTGATTTTCAGTTATATAATTATTTGCGGTATGGCTGCTTCGTAGCTGATAATCTGGTTTTTACAATTTCATAGGGCTTACTGAATGAGAATATGGAGGAACCTCCTGGGGAAATTGTCAAGCAACTTGAAATTTTTGTAGTTAAAGAGGTATTTTATCCGATCCCTGCTTTTCTGAAAATTTCGACGTTTATGGGACTGTATTATGTGTGTCTGTATGTAACTGTCATCAGTGTTGCAATGTTGCTTTGCACGGCAATGCAGTAATGATTGAACGTAGCGTTTTAGAAAATGAAATGATAACGTGACCTCTTGTGTATTGGAGCATTTCACAAGATATCTGTCTGGTTATGCAGTTTCCAGTTCAAGATTTGTGTAGATTAGTGATTGTAAATTTCGGTTTCGAGAAGGCTTAAGTGCACGTTTTATCATAACTATTTGCTTGCTTTGTTTCTTTCTTTCTTTCTTTGTTTCTTTCTTTCTTTCATTTATTTATCTATCTATCATTTTATTATTTGTTTGTGGGGGGGGGGGGGGTAATGATTAGTTGATTTCGCACATGCAATGTTAATTTCGATTTCGGTATTTCGATTTAGATGCTCAAGAAAAATACATGTAAGTATTGTCTCGGTAGCACTACTATTTTATTTAGGGCATGTGAACAATCCGTTTACCGGGACCATTCTCATTTTAAGATTAACTTTGAAGTATTAATTAAGGTATGTATCTTTATAGTAGCTAAATAACTATGCTGTCCAGTGGCAACCAACGTTTAATTATTAGTTTTGTTAAGTTTAGGAAAATTCAGGATTTGACTTTTGTTTTTCCAAGGCACCTTCTACCGCTTATTATGTTCCTGAATTCATAACCAAGAATGAAGAAGCATACCTTCTACAGCAAGTAATTTTCTCATATATTAATGAATATAGTTCCTTTTGATGATTGTATTATGTTAGCAGTATTACTAATATTTATCCGCAGGTAAAATTTGAAAATTGCTCAGGTTAGATTTGTTGTCAGAATATTTTATTTTGATACCAAATAAAGATAAAAACATTCATAAAATTATCTGCAAAAGATTTTGAGATCTGTCTCTTGGGGTACCCCCTAATCTGGTGAGTCAGGACCTCACTGTAAAATTCCAGAAGAGGAACCGATCAATTGTGGAATGTAACTTGTAACTGTCAACTGAATCTCCTGAGAAAGCAGGAGCTTTGTTGTGGAACCTGCTTCACTGGAGTGTTTTTGCAGGCTTCTGTGAGAAAATTGAGGGTGGAGTTCACCAATATTTTTGTTTGAACCATTGTAAAATGGTTGTATTTCACTGTGGTTTTTGAAATAAATGACAACAAGGTTGGCCAAAAGAGTACGAAATATCCTCTATAAAAAATATCCCTTATTACATATAATTTATTAAAATAATTAATGTGACACTTCTGGGCAGAGAAAAAAGTTGAATATGAAGCATTTTGGGCTGCTGTTTGCACTTTCCACTTGTCAGTGTGCTTACCTGCCAGAGCCTATTAGTAATGTGACAGTGCTTTTGATCTGAGTCTCCTAAATTGAGGCTTTATTAAAATTGTTGTTTCAAGTTGATATGTATTGGTCATTGAAATGTTTTTCTTTGTTCGAGGTGTACAAAGCCCCAAAACCAAAGTGGACCCAGCTTTCTGGCCGGCGACTACAGAATTGGGGTATAATAACATTTAAATCAGCCACGTTTGTTATACTATGTATATACTGTAGATATTGCTGTCACTTAAAATAGTTAACCCTGTATTCTGTTTTAAAAGCCTGAATTTTAGCTTTGCTTGAGAGTTTCAAATGAAAAAATGAATGGAAATGACCAAAGTAAATATAAGGTAACAGCAATGCAAGTTCTGTTAAATGAAATTGTCCTTTTTATCATTATATCTTATATAATTAATATTGGGATGAACTGTGGTTGAATATTTATATTTTATATTTAGAAATGAATACTTGAAGAGAATATAAATTGTTAAAAATGGTAATTTTGTTCTGGTTTTAGAATATGTTAATGATTAAATTTTAGTTTATGTACAATAAGAGCAATACAAAATGTCATTAAACCATATGCTGTTGCAGTACATTAAACCATATGCTGTTGGTAGCATCACTAAAAATGGTAATATGTGCTTATTTATATTTATATATATATATGAACCCAAAATTTGTCCCTGCAGTCATGCTCCCAAAACACTTTAATTTCACTTAAAAGTTAGCTCAATACATTACCTTTAAAAAAAACAAATGTTTGATGTAAAAATAGAGTATTGCCTAACAGATATTTATCACACTAGCACATTAACAGTATACAAATGTTACCCCTACTAATTCATAGAACATGACTCTGGAAAAACAAAAGTCAAATCCTGATGGTGTGATGATTATGAATTAGCTGTGCATTACGGTGAAAATATGAAAATGACTGCATAGCCTAAATGAGGTGTTACAGCTCCTAGGAGTCTCCTTCTTCAGGTGGGGGTTCGTGGGAGCGTTTTGGTTTGAATTTACGTTAACGTGTATTTAATATTACAAAATGGTAAATTAGCTATTTTCTAATATTTATGTAACCATTAGTGATCCAGAGGGAATAAACTTTGCGAATTATATTGTATTTGCTGATTTATATTGTATGTTTTGAACTTCCCCAAAAACACAGTAAAATCTTCATTAACTACATTTTTCTTACAAATTTTACACTTAAAAGCATGAAAACATAGAAATTACTACGAAAATTAAACATAAACACTTCTGTAGGGTTTTTCGAGGATTTTGAAAATGTGCAAAAAAATCGCAGATGCAAATAAGTTTGGTTCCAATGAAATTTTCATGGATCTGTGAATTCGCGAATCATGATGTGCGAATGCACGAGGGCTGACTATAGGTAAATACATGTAAAGGTATACTGCATATACAAATCTAACCTAATTTTGATGACTGGATTAAAACGAAATCTTATTGAACGTACACTTAATTCATTAGAGAACAGTGAAATCTTAGCCTCTTACTCTAGGTCCCAGTAATGTCAATTTCTTTGCATTGCAAACTGCTGTGTATGTTTGTTGTTGTTCCTGTGCACTTAAAATGTAGCCATACAGATGAGTGTGTCTGTTTGCAGGTGGCCTGCCCCATCCTAATGGCATGCTTTCTGAGAAACTGCCCAGCTGGCTTCAGAGATACACTGAAAAGATTTCTGCCCTTGGAGTATTTTCTGGGAAAACTGCCAATCATGTCTTGGTGAATGAATACAAGCCAGGTGAAGGAATTATGGTATGGAATTATTAATTTCTCTTGCAATAATGTAAATACTAATTTTGTTATGTTAGGGCCTAATGGACTGAAATTGTAGTTTGAGCTGCGGAATTTGCTTGTTTATAAATGTTTTACATACTTTTTAAATGTGAATGTTCAGAAGTAGAGCTTGAGAGTTATGTAGACTCATGAAGAGTTATCTGTAATTTCTGCCTGTTCATTAAGTTGACGCTGCATGTAACAGGCATATAAATGTCGGATATTAGTACCAAAAGGTTCCAAATCGGGAAGTTTATTATTGTGTGTATTACAAACAAATAAAATTGGTTCTGATTCTCATCATCGCCTTACATATTTTTTATATTTAAAAACTTGCTTAGCAGTAACATCCTTCAAAATTTAAATTCTGTTTCTATTATAGTAATAAGATGCATTGGTTGTCTGGCTGCCCCTCTAATGAGCCTTCTACATATATCTAGTGCCAAATCCTCCCTGAGACTTGTCTCTTAATGGGAGTTGTGCTAAGATAATTCTTACAAATTTTGAATACCTGAAAAATGTGAGTATTCATGGGTGTAACACCCCCCCCACAAGCAGCCATCAGAAATTAATAGACCTATAAATATTTACTGCAGACATATTTATACAGTGAGTAGCAGAGATCAGTAATGTGACCAAATATCCAGTTCTCCAAAGGACAACAAAGGACTATTCTCTAAAAGCAGAATATCATTGTATATAATATACGACCGTAATTACAGCTAAATAATAAAGTATGACGAAAAACAATGTATACATGACGTGACAATCTGACAGTTGTATCTCACCTGTTATTTTCTAACCAGATGTGTTTTTGCCCCATAGCACTTGTTTAAAAGGGCATATGGGTAGTGTAACAGATGCGTGCTTTCTTGATGTTTTTGTGTTTTCTTTGTCAGCCACATGAGGATGGGCCGCTCTACCACCCCACAGTGACTACTATTAGCCTGGGGTCTCATACTGTCTTAGATTTCTACCATCCAATAGACAATTCACAGGTAAACACACAATGCTTGTTTCCCCGTTCACTTTCTGAGCAGTAATACATGTGAATGTAACTGCATATGGCGATTCCTAGTCTTCAACAAATTGTAACCATAAGTACTATTAAATATGATACCTGTACATCACTTGGCATTTTGCTCTTTCTATTTGAATGAATTTATGGATTGGGCTCTTTTACTCAGAAACCTTCCTGAAAAGTTTAAACAGAACTGCTGAACATTTCCTCCACATTTTGAGGCCATAATGGGTAGAATCTAGAGTAAACTTTCTAAGGCCGGATGATTGAATGTAAAAACAGACTTTATTACTGCCAATATTAGTACCAAAAGCAGCTTCTGATTACTGTAAACAGATCTGGTCTCCAGAGAACTGTGCTGAATTTGAGAGACGATTTACTTGCATGAACCTTCTCTGTATGTCTTTGAAGAATATTTACATTTAGTTGCGTAACTGTACTGTTATGCAAATGAGCTTACAACTTGCATATTTATATTGTTAGATAACTGAACCAAATCAGGCTAAATGTATCAGTCAAGGGCGTTATGGTCCATTCTCTCCTGGGACTGCAACCAAAAAATTTCAAAGTCAGTAATCCCTGTATTACCAGCTACAATATTGTTTTTGTATGTCCTTCATCTTATTAGTGTTTACATTATACTTAAGGACACAGGTTATTACAGGAGTAGTGAAAAGCAGAGGACAGCTAAATGTGTCTTGTAAAGATTTAGATTGAATAGTGTTGTGCGACATTTGGTTAGTTCCTGAGTTCTAACCTAGGAGCAAAAAAATCCATAAATGGTGTTTTAACATGCATACAAATATTAATGGCTTGTCAAATGAGCATCATGCATTATGTCCCAGTTAGATTTCATGGATTTAGGAATTGTGGTTGTTCAGTCTGTCTTCCTGTTTCAACAGCAGGATGTTCCCCAAACTGAAAAGAGCCGCTACCTGCTGTCTCTGCTGGTGGAACCCCGGAGCCTTCTGGTTCTTCAGCATGACATGTATAAGTACTTTCTTCATGGCATCCAGGGTGTGAATCAGGACATCCTAACTGACAGGGTAGCCAATCTGTCAGCAACAAATGCTTCTATTCGAGACTGCTTGACTCGGAGCACCCGTGTGTCATTGACGATACGCCATGTTCCTAAAGTTCTAAGAACCACTGTGCAACTGGGCAAATAAAGTTCAGTGGGGCTCCCACAAGTGTAATTTGATTGTGGAATTTTCCAAGTTCAAATCAAGCTTTTAATATTGCTAGTACTTCAGGAGGGGTAAAGCACAGGTATGTTTGCACAATGTGCCATTCAGATTTTGCTTTTATTGTTTATAATACAACACATACGGGAAGTAGCAGTATTATCTAAACACTAACGCTGTGTTCATTTTGTTATGTGTTGTCTTTGAAGTTAAAAAAATAAATAAAAAAGGCATTCAGTTAAACATAACAGGTGTACAAGCCATGCAGAGCTTTCCACTTCCTTTCTTCAGTAGAGGGAGAAGGATAAGCATCCTTAGTCATTTTGGAAGTGTAGCTTAAATGTTTATGATAACTTACCAGCCCTTCTGGAGCCATCACAGTGCGTGGGGCTCCTGCTCTTGGCCATAATTAGTTTGTCATGGAAACGGCGTGATACTTTAACACCTAGAGTCACAGAACCAGCCATGCTTTATGGAAATTTCATTTTTAGCAGTAGTAAAATAGCTGGTATAATGATATTCACAAGGGGAGGTTTTAATCCTGCAAGAACTTCAGTAAGATTCATGTATACTGCTCGTCTCACCCTTTACTCCTATAATTAAGCCATTCTTTTATTTAAATGTCAATTTTGACAAAGTAGCACGCTACCTAATGCCATATAAAAGGAAGACAAAACTACAACATGCTTTGCAATATCTTTGTCTAATATTTCAGCTTTCCAAATTGCAAAAATGGCATTTTTGGAACTCTTACACCTAGGTTACCTGGGTTCAGTCATTATCAATGTCACTAATGAAGCATGGGGGTGTGTATGGGTGATGTGCCTCATAAATCCTGTGCCCCCAGAACAAAACATCCCGCCTGTCATTTCATCTCTCAGCGTCTTCTAGCCCAAGAACTTGGTGTCTGTCGGCATGATGACAGCTGGCAGGATCCAGCAGGGAATCCATGGTAATGAAAGTATCTGAAGGTTATTTTTTTAACTGATTGCTGTAGCACTCTGTGGAGAAACACACCAATAAATGTATGTATATGTATTTTGAGAGTGGTGGTGGCTAAGCAGGTCAGACCAGATCTTTCTGTCGAAGACCCCAAACTCTGATTTATTCCGCGGGATGCTCCAGATTTTCCTGAGTCAGCTGAAACAGGAAATCCATGCAGCGTGTCCCTGGTCTGCTCTGGAGGACGCCCAAACCACATTCGCTGACTTCTCTAGATCGTTTTTGAGGTTGCTGCGGACCCCCAAGCTCGGAAATCCTGCAGAGAACTTTCATTTTGGCCGCTAATACTCATAATTTTGCATTGGCTAATATATTTTTCTCAGATTGCTTCCAGGTGCTTCAATTGACCCTTTGATTATTTTGGTGTATGTAGTGGATTTTTTGTTGCATTTTTGCTCACAGTTGTATGTGCATAATGTATTTAAATTGATGTATTCCTCTGCTATTACAGTTAATATTAGTAATATTGCTACTTATTTGCAAATTAGTATTATCCTCATAGTGGCCATTTTGTGAGGTACACCTGTGTAGTACCGTTGTAGTATCACCCAATGTCTCCTAAACCACATAAAAGGGTGATGAGTTGTTTAGAGAAGCCTTTCTGCACGTAGCTGTTTAACTAAGCAATTCATTGTGTATATTGTGTACATTTAAAGTGTATTTCAAGCACTTAAAGTTTTGTGAATACAAAGACTGGTAAAAGATCCACATGGAAATCACATGCGCCATTCATAGGTGTCTCTAGGCATTTCTGCCAGGGGGCAGGGAGACAGTCCAGCCAGTCATTCATAATAATAAAATCAATTTGTCAAATAAATAAACAAAAAAAATATTATGCATTGACATGACTAACACAAGCCACATTTTCAAATATAACTTTACTTAATATAATTCAGTTTTATTGAATTTAATATGTTCGAATAGCATTGTTTTTGACCAGTAGGAGGTACCTACCACCGAGTTGCCCCTTGGGAAAATTATTTATGCGATTATCCAAAACACATGAGTCATTGTAAGACTGATAGATCTTGCTGTGATTTTCTTAGGGTTTTATGGGTATTATATCAGACAAACTACAGTACATTAAAATGTTAAACTTATATGAACTGTGTAAATTTTATAAGGTAAGATTTTTGTCTAGACTGCATGAGAACTTTGTGGTTGCTATGGTAGTTGTGTAACATATCCTGGGCATGACGGGACCAGAAGTGGAATTTAAAGAACGTAGGTTGTGTGCTACTGCTGCAAATTTATTAACAACTGGCTGGAATCAGTGTGAAATTGGTGAAGGAGTAAGTGATTAGTTGTCATTGTTGACACATTATAGCACAACAAAACACATCCTCTGCATTTAACCCGTATGTCACATGGGTGACATAGCAGGGCCCAACTAATTCAGCGCCCAGGGAGCAGTACCTTGCTTGTCAGGGATTCAAACCAGCAATCTTTTAATGACAAGTGCTCATCACTACCTATTAGGCCACCATTGCCACTTACTCAGTTACATTGTGCTGTGGGATATACAAATACACAAAAACTAAAACTACAGGGATACTCAAATAACCAAATAACATGGTGAACCACAAGTCTTAATAGCAAAACCCTCACAAACACAATGGGAGCATGAACCCTCCCCCAAGACAGACCCATGACTCAAATGCCCAAAGGAGGAAGTGTGTGGCTACAATGCTAGCTACTGTGTTTCACACACATATAAATATCAATCGGTTAATTAATTTAATATGTTGTTTCCACCTTAGACTTCAGACATGGACATTGTACGGTGTCAATAACATTGAGGGATACTGGCCCATGCTGACAACTAGTCCAACAATCAAGGCTGGTGGGCCACTTCCACATACATACAATTTATTTGTGTCTTTGTTCAGTGGAGATTGGAAAAACTGTCCCTCAAGTGGCAAATGGAGACAGTAGAACCAACACCAAACCCTGCATATAATGGCTCAGTGAACTCTGCCTGAAACTTGTAAATGAGTTCCATGGACTGAGACACAGCATAAAATGCCAGAGAGCCACCTCGATGGTCTAAGTAAACTCCAACCCTTGAAGCATGTGAAGAGCAAGGGAGATCTTTGTCCAGTTTGTTATGCCACACAGAATAGCCAGTGTCAGAGCACAGCATACTCCAAGATTTGTCGTTGTAACCAAGAAGGCTGGAAGAATTTTTCCCCTTGCGATTGATGCTTTTGTATGCCACACCGATGGAGAACTCTCCACTCCACTGCACCTCCCAGTAATAACGGGATCCGCTTAGCGCCTCTTTGCAGAGCACCTGAGAGAAACCATCAAAGCGCTCCGGATGATCTGCATAAAACAGGGCAGTTTTCTTTCTTGTCACTTTCTGGTTACCATCTGATAACATTAGTTCCTTATAGGCTGTGTTGGCGTCTAAGGTGAGCTGACAGGAATCTAATGAAATTAAAAGAAAAAAAAACCTTATTTCACAAAGGACACCATAGTACTACAACTCAATTCTGCCTGTGAAAATCACGCTTTAGTGACATGCCACAAGTACTGCAGACAATAATTAAGTTGCTTTCAAAATTTTAATTTTTTTATGTTTAATATATTTGCACCAGTAAATATATAAATTTTTTTTCTCCCAAAACTCACATTTTAAGAAGTCCTCTCTGGTTTTGGGTTCTTGAAGGTCAACTCTTGATGGAACTTCAAAATAAATGTATAAAAAGTTCTTATATGATATGAGCTTGTATTATGATGAATTCCCTTTTTAAAGTTTAGACTTTTTGTTTTATTATTAGGTGTTTTGCATTTGAAATTTTTGCAGCATGCATAACAGACCCTTACCTTTCAAATGTTTATCTCCAGTCCTGGATAACAGTATGTAAATTGGAGTTTCATTGACTGCAAATTTGATTTTTATAAAACAATAAAAAAAATGTCATTCAAAATACCAGTTTTCCTGTGGTTAAGTATATTTTGGGCAGTCAAGCATCAAAATTTCTCTCACCTGTCTTGGAGATTTTGTTTAGTTCTTTTTTGCAGATATCTTCCAGGTGGTCCTTCATGCTGGTCACATTTTTGGTGACGTCTCTGAAGGAGAACTCTGGGTTAATGACCACCTTAGGGACTATTGGCTCAGGTGGAACATACATTGTGGGAAAATTCTGGAAGAAAAGAGCACACAGCTCATGAAAGGTATCGGATGTACAACCTGTGGAAATCTTTGTAATGTCAGCCTGACACTAGTAGTGAAATAAAACTCCAAACCGGGCACCAGAAAACGAGGACATGTAGTGACGTCATCATTTCTGATATGCAGAAGAACTGAAATCATTTCATTAAACGAGCTCTAAGCCCACACCTGCAGAAAGTGGATGCTGTCCTCAGTGTCCAGAATGTGCCTCAGGTCTGCATCTCTCTGCTGCAGTTCCATAATCTCCATCTCCAAGCGCTCCATGTACCCTTGTGCCTGCGTCATGCACGCTTGCTCACTGGCCTCGATCAGGCAGGTGATCTCAGAATGCCAGCGCTCTACAGCTTGTATCATCTCTGTGAAGATCTTATCGCTGTCCGCCATGGCTCTCTGGCCGTGACCCTGTCAGACAAAGGAACGAGATAGATTATAGGTGGCTGATCACACCGAAGGCAAAGAGCCTCTTTGTAACTTGATATAAACATTCTCATGGTCCAGCTTACTTTAAGTGTTTCTACGTTGTGTTTAAGCTCCTGAAGTTCCTTCATCCTCTCCTGAATGACATTCTGTACATCGTTTTGAGTCACAATCAATGTTTTCTACAGCCACACAACACAGAGAAAAGCATAATTTATAAATGGTTAAAATAAATCATTGCTGAACTTCATTCTTTTTAGAAATATGCAAATATCAAATAAGTACGATAAAATATATTCACACTATTTGCTATGATGTTCTTCCTTTAAGAACTAAATTCTAACTTAAATGCTACTAATTTACATTTGGCTTTTTTTTAAATCACACTAGCAGATTAATATGCCGAATGGCATTAACAATGCAGCTTGGCTTAATTTCCATTCTCAGTGAATAATTGCTTAATCATCCCCAATCAAAAGATCCTTGCCTGTTTTTCAGCTCGCTCCTCTTCAGCAGAGACAATGTTGTGACTGCGGTGTTCTCGCACGGTGCAGAGAACGCAGATGCACATTTGGTCCGAACGGCAGAAAAGCTCAAACCCTTTTTCATGTTGAGGGCATATCTTGCGGTCCAGGTGTCCCATCTCATCAACTAACTTATGCCTCTTGAAGGTAGCTGATTCGTAGTGAGGCTTGATATGGACCTCACAGTAGTAAGCCAAACACATCAGGCATGACTTGATGGCCTTGTTTCGGTGACCCGTGCAGAAATCACAGAGGGTGTCTTGCTGGAGGGCCGGAAAGCTTGGTCGCTCTGGCCAGTTTCGGCAATCCTGTCCTGAATTAGTGACGTACTGCTGCAACGCAGGCCGTGGAGTGAAAGTCGCCCTACACTGGGGGCAGCTGTACACACCGACATGGTCAGCCTGATCCCAGTACAGTTTAATGCAATCCAGGCAGAAAGTGTCTCCACAGGGGATGTTGACAGGGTCCTGGAGAGCATCCAGGCAAAGGGGGCAGGTGTAGTTCTCAGGACGTATGAAATACCCCGAACCAGCCATGGTTATGCAAGTTATAAGAAGTCACTACAAGAAACTAAACAGCGCTGGGTTTGCTTCTGCTCCCTCTTATTTAAAAAATATTCAGTGTTATTATATAAACAAGATGAATGATGGATTGAACTTCTTCAGCAGAAGTAAGGGATTTTCTCACAAAACAAGCATGACATTGTTTGTAGCTGGTTTCCATTATGTGGGTTTGAGAATCACAATGGGAGTATTTTATTTTGGAAACTGACAATAGCCGAAACCAGTTTTCCTTCTGAGAAGTACGGGAAAACAATTTTAACATTTCAACATAAACACGTACCGGTGACATGCTTCACAGGGCACAGATATCGTATTATACTATTACTTATGTGTATATTAACCGCAAACTAAGACTTATATCTGTAAGTCTATATCTGTAAATTCTGTAAACATTTGTGAACTACTGAAGGATCTACTCAGGAACTACTGAAGGAATAAATCATGAATAACACCAATCTCATGCTTGTTCATTAATGAATCGTGGTGCATCTTATGTCAAGTATCAACTATATCTGTCCATGATTTCTTCATAGTTTGTACTTCACTACTAAATGAGTTATTATTAAGTATTTGTGCCCCGTCAAGTAAAGTGTTACCAAATTGTATTACTTTGTATTATTAAGAAATGTTGGTTATTCAAATACGTGGTACCACAAGCTACTGTAAGCACCCAGTGTGTTTTGGAAATTCAAATATCAACATCAATACTACAGAGTGCTTTGTTAATCAGCTGCTGAAGCTGAACAGATTCAAAGACTCTAAGGCAAACACCAGTTATTTATATCAGCTACTTTGCTCCTCACATGCTTTTGCACAGTGATAGAAGGTCAATTCAACCTAAGGAACTGAGCCCAGTTATACAGCTATAACTTGTGTCTGTTATTTGTCCACATCAGATTTAAGACTTTTACATGCACTTATATTACATGCAAGGCTGTGTGACAACTACATGTGACACCCTCAGACCTTGGCCTGTTATGTTTCCCTCGTCTTTTAGTTATTTCACGGCAGCTCGTCACAGTTCAGTCTCAGTTGTTGTAAAGGAGAATTCCAGCGCAGACAGAGGGGACCGGAGATGACGTTAATTGTGGGCAATACCAACATTTGCAGGTCAGAGTTCTCTTTTGCACTTTTGATAGACGAATGTATGCAACACCCATATAGCAAAAGGCTTAATAATATAACAGCCACGATCATTAAAATCCCAGAGGAGAAAATATTATAATCCACAAACTGAGGGAAACATAGAAGACGTGTCCAGAAGTCCACATCACTGGGGGTATCGAGTTGGTGTCCTTGGCAAGGACGCTATTGGCAGCTTCTTCTTCCAGGTGCTGGTACCTTCCTGCAGTGACTGGCATGGACCCAGATATTTTGTCCTTCCACTCATACTGCTCTTGCTGTCATCAGAAGCACCTGATACGGTCTACTGTCCCCGGGGCTTGTGCCAGTGCTTAGGTAATTTTTCAAGACATCACCACCTGGGTTGTAGGGGGAGTCTGTTACAGGAGCTGACCTTTCACCTGTGAAAAGACGCTCTTCAGAGTACTGTGATTGTAAGCAATCCTATCATCATCCATGGCTGCCAGTGTCAACTAATTTTATTATTTTATGCTGTGATAGAATAGAATTCTTTTATTGCCATTATAGTGACCCGCCCACAGGCCAAACAGTCGAATCCGATTGGGCAGCCAAAGGCACTGAATGCATGTTGGCCCATCCGAGTGCCTCTGAAAGGTCACTTACCTTTTTTGGAAAGATCTACTTAAATCTGTCTCCAAAATAATTAATGAATTGTTTCGAATCTTTTACGTATGATCTATAAATAATTTGTGCTGTTCAGAATACTTCTGGGACTCCGGGTGGTGGCCCCATAGGCAGACACATGATTCAGTCCCACCTTTCGGAAATGGCCATCCATCTGCCGCAGCCAGGTGTTACGTGGGTGTCCCCTTGGCCTGGTCCAGCCACTTGGGTCCTCAGCAATGAGGATCCTGCAAGCCGGATCACCCTCAGGGAATCACGTCACATGGCTGTAGTGCCGTAACTGACACTCCCTCACAGTGCAGGCAATGTGCCTCATTCGAGACTCCTCTAGCAACCGCTCATTTGACACAAAGTCAAACCAGCGGTGCCCAAGGATTCTCAGAAGAGACACAGTACTGAAGGAGTCTAATCTTTCTCTCAGCTCACTGGATAGCGTCCATGTCTCACAGCCATACAGCAAGACAGGGAGCACCAGGACTCTAAAGACCTGGACCTTCGTCCTCTTGCAAACATATCCCGAGTGCCACACACCATTTTCCAGCGACCTCCTGACCCCCCATGCTCTCCCAATCCATCTGCTGACTTCATAGGAAGAGTCACCAGAGACATGAATGTTGCTGCCGAGGTAAATAAATCTTTTGACAAGGTCGACATTCTCTCCACAGACAGACACACTACTGGCTGTGTCTAAGAAGTCATTATGTGCTGTGCGTTTCACTTTTTTTTTACAAATGAGATGCATACTATTCCCTGTGGGCTATGGTGTTATCCAAAGGCAGACAACACCACCTTATGGTGCTGGAGTGTGGCACCTCTGCTGTACTCCAAGCTTCTTCTATGTAGCAGCTAATTTTGTTACTTTCGGGTCAAATACCAGAGGGATCTGCTGGTGCATGTGCAGGGCGCCTAGGCTAGTTTGAGTCTGATTGAACATAAACATGCAAGAGTAAATTGACTCCCAACCGCATCTGGACTCTGCCCTTGAGAAAATCAATTTAGTACAATTTCAGTTGGACCAGCATTTTTACCTGTATTTTAAAAGTCAGTTTTTGTCAGTTTAACACAATAATTAAATTTCCTCTAACGTCATGTAAACATACTGAATGTCAGCTTAGTGAGCCAGTCAGGTTCCATGACTCAGTCTAAATGAATATAGTCCATACTCACTGCAGCTTAAATTGAGTACTAGCTCAAATTAATAGACAGTAATGATCCTGACAAACTCCACTCAGAGGCTGCACAATAGTTTTTTACATAACAACGAAGATTTCAACTTATCTGACTCAAATGGCAATCTGAACACCTAGAGCCATTCACTGTTAGTGCACTATGCCCTTACCCCACACTCTAACGTAATCTCGCTCCCTGTTAGGACAGTATGCCCAATCTATCCAGAATGCACTGGAGTTCACCTTCAGATAACCAAGAAGTAATCAAAGCAAAGACTATTTACAAGTTATAAAATGTAACAAGATATTAATCTAATCAAAATCTAATTTATGTGGCCTCATCATTCTGTAACTACATCACATTAATCACAAGTATTACAGAATCACAATGGTACACAATGGTAGATCTGGCTACAGATCCTTTCACACAGCACAATGCAGGAGTGTTTCCTCAGTAAACACTACACATGGTGAGTATGCTAATCACACCGACCATGTGGGGGTTCTGGCTACAGAATATCCCCCTCACTTATGGAGCCTCCCTAAAGCAAGCAGTGGATTTTCTTTGAAGATGACGATAAACCAATCTCTCACCAGATGTTGTGGTTATTGTTTTACTTCAGGGTTGAGATATCCTTGTAATCAGTATACTTGAGGGCATTCCAGTGCCATTCCAGTGAAAATCCAGAAAAAAACTAAGTATTGAAACTAATAAATAAATATGTGGTGAATAAACAAAAAATGTATCTATACATATATACATATGCACTCAGACTTTTCCAAGAATAAAAACGGCTGGCATGACCATGCAATCCGACAGCAGTGAGAACTGGTGAGAGAATGTGTGGTCTCTGATAATGTTGGTTGCTCTGCTAAGAGAATGGGTGAAGTTGATGCTGTCTAGGAAGGAGAACCCAGATCCAATGATTTTCTGTGCAGTGTTGATGATTTGCCTTAGTGGTTTCTTGTCAGCAGCAGAACAACTGGTAAAGCATTCAATTCAATTGAATTCAGTTCAATTCAATTTTATTCGATTCAATTCATATAACACTTTTAACAACAGTCATTGTCAGAAAACAATTCGCATATAAGTGGCCCGAACCCCCACCAAGCAAGCCTGAGGTGACAGTGGCAAGGAAAAACTCCCTCTAGCAGGAAGAAACCTTGAGTGCAATACCACTGATACAGTAAATCAGGAAATATGAGAATGCTGAAGAAAGTAATAGCCATATTAATTATTGAGATATAAGAAATTATAGTTACAGGGTGTGGAACCACTGGATCAAAAGTATGGACAGTAGCATTCACTAATCACAGATCCTGAACAAACCACTATGGACCATTGTCTTTCCTCATGGGATCACAGTGATAAAAAGCAAATAAGGGGACATTTGCATCACTCTCAGAACGTTTGCTCCCCTTTCAACCAGGGGGGTATTACTTGACAATCTATTTATGCACTCCATCCAACAAGGACGATTAGCAGAGGAGCATTACTTGAGAATCTATTTATGCACTCAGTCCAACAAGGACAATAAGGCATGTGGAGCCAAGGTCCCCTGAGATCGCTGTTTACATATCACCTGAACTACTGTAAAATGTGGGATCCTAACATTTGTGCAGAGGGAGACCACCATTGCTCATCATTCTTTCCTGCTACTTCTTCTACTGCCTTCAGACACATACATAAGCCCTTCCAGCTCATAGCTCTATCATAAGCAATTGATACATGAGGGACTGCCCCTTCTAATGCATATAAGTTTCTGCTCCTCATTTAAATGACTCCTCTCACACACACAACGTTCCCCTCTATAAATAGAACCTACGCTCAGTATGACTTACCACAAGGGCCAGCGCACCAGTGGTCTTCAAATGAGGCTGAGGTCCACCAGGACTAAAAGCAATGCAATGCAGACTGGAGGGGGTGAGAGAGAGCCCTTTTGGTTGGGCATTGTATCATACTTCTCGTCCCATTCTAAACTCCAATGACTGAGGCAGTATACAGCAACGTGCCCTGACCTCCAACAATGCTCGAACACCAACCATCAGCCCCCACCCTTTCTAGCCCTACAGCCTCCCGCCTACCTCTACCAAACCCCCCAATGCTACCACACTTCCACTACATCCCTGAGCCTCCGCCATCTTGGTACAATGTGAGCCGTATCCATTTCAGCTTATTTTTCTGTTTTTTTTTCTCTTGAAGTGCTTCTTGTCGTTCAGAAAGGCCATCTCCAGTAGTTCATGCACCCAATGTAATTGCTAAATACTGTGACTGTCATCAAATGACAACAGTCCAGATTCCTCTGGTCCTTGCTTTACCATGGAGAAAAAGCCCCAATCAGCCCTTCTGGGGTCCTTACTGTGACATTATGTTCCACTGGCCCCTTCATCTGGGGTCAGACTTAGGTTGATCTTAATCTATGCTACCTTTTAGCTGCTGGCATTTCAGCATTGAAGGGCCACGTTACCATTTTGTCACACTTTTCTGTTCAGTCTTGTAAGTTGCCAGGTTGGGCCTCCATTGGCCTTGTTTATACAGAACTGGTTTGAGATCTAGGAAATCTGGAGACCAAGCCAACACCTTGAACTCATTTCTGCAGTGTGGCAGGGCACATTGGCCTGCTGAAAGAGGCCACAGCCATTTGGGGAATACCATTACCATGAAGGGGTGTATTTTGTCTGCAACAGTGTTTAGGTAGGTGACATGTGACAAAGTAACACCAACATAAATGCCAGAACCCAAGGTTTCCCAGCAAAACTTTGCCCAGAGCATCATATCGCCTCTGCCATCTTCCCATCATCCTGGTGCCATCTCTTCTCCAGGAAAACAATGTACATGCACCTGGTTGTCCACAGGACACAGAAAACGTGACTCAGCTGACCAGGCCCCCTTCTTCCATTGCTTCACGGTCCAGTTCTGACACTCATATGCACATTGTAGGCACTTTCGATGATGGACAGGTGTCTGCAATGGCACACTAACTGGTCTGTGGCTACACAGCCTCATACGGAGCAAGCTGAGATGCACTGTGTTCTGACACCTTTCTATCATAGCTTGCATTGACTTTTTGAGCGATTTGTGCTATAGTAGCTCTCCTGTGAGATCGGACCAGACAGGCTAGCCTTTGTTTGTCACATGCATCAATGAGCCTGGGGCACCTATGACCCCAGTTCACCAGCTGGCCTTCCATGGACCATTATTGGTAGGTGCTGACCACTGCATACTGGGGAAGACCCCACAACAGTGTCTCCCAACCCAGTTCTCGGGGAACCCCGGACTGTCCACATTTTTGCTCCCTCCCAGCCAATCAGAAACACCGAATACCTGGTACAGGTGTGCTGAGAGCTGAGGAAGCAAAAACGTGGACTGTCCGGTGTTTCCCGAGGACTAGGATGGGAAACACTGGCCCACAAGACAAGTCATTTTGGAGATGTTCTGACCCAGTTACCTAGCCATCACCATTTGGTCCTTGTTGGAGTTGTTCAGATCCTTATGCTTGCTTACCCTTATGCTGTTTTCCTGCTTTCAACACGTCAGCTTCAAGAACTTACTGATCACCTGCTAGATGTATAATTATGTATGACCAAGCATGGCCATGGATTATTAACGATAAACACCCTACAGTTATTTTTTTAGCCCAGTTAAAATTTCGGTACCTTAAATGCCACAGGGAGACTTACTTTCAGATGCAAGTTCTGCCTTGCTGTAGCTCTACACACATATTCGGATGATTTTGTCTCAAATGAGATAGACAGTCGTTGTTTTATCAAGAACTCACTCTCCAAATCTGATATATTAAGTAAATTTCTTCAGAATTCGCTGGTATCTAATTTTTATACCGTTATACGCTGTGCACCGATTTTATGCTGATTTGAACTCCGAACACGGAAGTGTGAGGCCAGAGTGCCACCCTCTGTATCAAAAAAAGAAATAGGTTCACTCGGACTTTTAATTTGAAAAGCGGAAGTTGGGTGTTTCTCCGTGCGATTGCTGACACAACGCTGATCCCGAGGTAAGCCTTTTTAAACGGTATATTAAGGCTTGTAGTAAATTGGAAAATAAATATATGATATGCATTTCTGTTTAAAAGCTTATTTGTCAACTTGTGATACTGTAATAGCTTGATAGCGAGCCCTTGTTTTGGATTATACTGTAAAACGAGAGAAGGCCAATCCTCTCCATCCAGCTGCCTCATAGAACTGTTTTGACAGAAACTCCCATTACCTTCAGGGTATAAAAATCCTGTCCTGCCGCGTATGTTCCATTAATTACTTGAATATTTATCTTGAATGATTGTAGTATAACACTGAGGACTTTCGCAGAAAGTTACGCCATACCATTCTTCTTCCGTGGGCTATGCACTATTAATCCGCAATTATGAGTAATGCATAAATATGCAGTATAATAGCTTCCACATTAATCATTCTGTAGTGATTTGTTAATTTGTGCGTTGTAGATCCTTTCAAAATGAACCTGGCCAAGAAATTACTTGGTGGTATCCTGGATGTTGTTAGGTAAGCATACTTTCTATGCTTGTCACCGAGACGCTGCTGTTTTGTCGTAGATACCATTTTGTGTGTGTGTGTGTGTGTGTGTATATGTATATATAATATGTGTATGTGTATATGTATATATATATGTGTGTGTATATATATATATATATATATGTGTGTGTATATATATATATATATATATATATACAAACAACATTTATTATATATCATACTAACTGTAAATTATTCTAGGATGTCTATTTTGTTCTTAAATATTGAGTTATATGGTATATTTTGATAGGGTTTATATTGTAATTTCGTGTCACAGTAGTTTATAGTTTAAAATAACTTGGCAACTAATCTGTGTATCATCACCTTTGGCAGCAATATTGACCCCAGCCAATTTATACCCTCCGAGCCGGTGAGCTTTGTTTCATTTCTTTGATATAATAATATGTTTAAGAAATATTAATTTTTACCTATAAACACAAACTTGGGGAAAGAATTTAAAAAGAAAATAAATGTCGTTGGTATTTGGCGGTGGAGTAGATCAGGCCTGTACATTGACTATTCTGCAATGCTGTATGCAGCAGTTTATCACATGGCAGTATAACACCATGCAACTCGTATTTAGAGTGCATGATGCAGATAATGAGGGTATGTGTTTAGTAGGCTATATATTTAGGAATATAAGCTGAATCTGTATCTGTATTCAGGACATTAAGCCACTTGTATGGTTTTACTCGATTGTGCTTTTTCAGTACTTAATATTTAACATTCAGAAGAAAATTGACCAGTTATAAATAAGGTTTTAGAACATTTCCCCGCCAAATAATAAAAAAATGATACATTCACTATGTACTCTTCTCCTGTCCAACTATGTCATTGAATCTGTTCTTTAAAGGATAGGAAATATTGGAAGTATAGTTTTTAGATGGCTAGTGACTGAAACCTTAATGGTCTATTCTGCACAGAATTTTAGAAAAATGGTGTTTAACGTTTCGTTTAACATTCTTTTGTCCTGTATGTGTTGACTGCCAGTGCAAATGTGTTGTTTAATGTATCCTGACCAAATATAAAAATGACTGTTAACGTGCACTTAGCTTATATTTTCATATGGACATATTTAGATACAACTGCACTGTTTTAGTGCTGAAAAACTGCTGTGTGTTGTACAGCCTCCACCCCGTAGGCCGTTGGCATATGCTGACCCAAATGAGACCGAGGAAGAGAAGCAATTTCGCAGAGTCTTCCAGCAGCTTGCTGGTGATGTACGTATCCTTTTCTCTTTGTCCTGCAATCAGTGTCCATCTGTTTCCAAAATCTGCTCATCCAGTCTTTAGTGTGGAGTTCATCCCATGAAGAATGAGAGACCCTGGACTGCGTGCTAGAAAATCCCTGGGCACTCCCATTCTTGCACCGCTTAATGGTATTCTGTTTGTAGCGACCATAGTCTTTTAACAGTTACTTCTATTGAAAACGGATATAGCAAATTCTAGATATCAAATCTGTCATTTATAGTTTCCAGGTAATCTACCAAGCAAGGATTACAGGTTAGGCTTCTATGTCTGTACTGTGAGAGGAACTTTACTGTTGTAGAAAATAATTCTCACTGTTTTATTTGCCATTGAGAAATTTACAGAATGGTGGTATTTGAAATTGGCAATCATTCAGTGTTTAGCTGAGAATATAAGTAATGGCAAAAACATAATGCAAATTAGTCTGATCGGCTGAGAAACTTACTTTTCAGTGATTTTCTGAATATGGTGCCAAATGTGTCACCTAGCAACCCACTGATTCCTGCTTAAATTTGTAGCAGGGCTACCAACATGCTCAGTAAAAAAAAATCAAGGCAGTGTCCGAGAGTGGCTGTGAGAAATGAGACCAGTTGAACCTGTATTGCGGGAGAATTCCATTAATAAAGGGGAACGTCTCTTACGAATCGTATTATCACATTAAATATACTACAGGGGACTAAAAGGCCAAAGTTGATTATTTGTTTAGACAAATACAAGCTATTCTAGGTGTGCTTATTTGTTTTTGCACTCATTTCCTACTAGCCACTATTTTGCAATTGACAGTACGACTGCAATTATCTCTGTTTCATTTTATTATCGATAAACACTATGTGGTAATAAAACTGCATACTGTTTGCTCCCGTATTTTACAAAATAAAAGATTAGCCTTATATAATTATTTCAACTCGCAATTTAATTTTAAACAACCTGCTCTGTGCTTGAGGGCTTGAATCCTGCCCTTGCTTGGTGTGTGGAGTTTCTGTGTCTACGTGTTTGCTGGGTCCCTCCTGTATTCCAGAAACATGCTGTGAGGTTAGTTGGTGACTAACTTGCCCATTGTGTTCCTGTAATGTGCCCTGTAATGGCCTGGCCTCCTATCTCGGTTCTTCCCCTGCCTACCTTGGATTGACAGTATGGCCATGTGGCAGTTGATGGATTGAAGGATTAAATGCTTTTCTATCGAAGTTGATCGTTTGTTGCATTTTGTCTTTTGTAAAGGATATGGAAGTCAGCCCCAATGAACTGATGAACATCCTTAACAGAATCATAGCTAAGCGTAAGTCTCAACACATCTGATATCTGGATGAAAATTTGGCTGAATCGATCAACTTTCAATCTGAAACATCTTGCTTTCAGTTTGATATTCAAGTTGCATTTAAGTGCCTCTTAAAAACTTCTTAGAAAATTATAGTTTAGCAAATATTGACCCAAAAGACCTGGTAATGATCTGTAGAAGACAAGATATCTGAAATTGTACCCAGGTATGTAAGAACATCGAATACATTATGGATTTTGTTGAAGTTGTATTTCTCTACATGAATATTGCCATTTAGTTCGTTGTACTTCAAAACAAAATGAATAATTAAGTAAATACAGGATGTCAAATAAAGTTGAGGAGTAGGACAGTAGATGTTGGCTGGATTTCGGGGTGACATCGTGGATGTGACTTACGAACTGTGACATTGGGGGTGTAGCGTTCAATCTGCCACCCTACACAGGCCCGTGTGGAAAACAGACTCACTGATGGACTTTAACTTGAACTTAATCACATCTTACACCTTGCTTTTAGCAAGGAAGTCCACTCTTTTCTGTTTTCATTAATGTTAGTATGCTCAGGGGGGTTGGGGAGCCAGTTGACCTTGAACCCCCAGAGGTTTTTTTCTCTCTATTTGTGAGTTACTGGCTCCCCTCCTCCGTTGTCCTCTGGTTTTCTTTATCTAATTTTTGTCTTTCACTTTCCTTGTTCTGTATCTCTTAATGTCAAAACGCATCCATGGAAAGCACCTTGACTCCATTGTGAAGGACTCCATATAAAAATAAATCGACTTGAACAAATCTTAAAATTGCTAGTGAATTGTGAATTGAGCTGTCATAAACACAGAGTGATAAAGAGCATATTATAGTCTCTGGGTTGTGAAAATTCTTTTTTTTTGGCATTGCATTATTTTGCTTATATGCCTAAAAGGAAAAGTAATGCAACAGTATTCCAGAAGATTGTCCTTGTGACCTTTTTTCTATGTATATGCAGAGCTTTTGAAAAAATTGGTTTACAAAAGTATTCATCTTTTTGTAGTGTTTTGGGGGGGTAGGGGCACTAACATTATGAACTAGGAACAGACCCTCAGAAACAAGGGTTATGTAAGTCTGCCCTAATAAACGGTTTCCCCCTGGGTCAATGGAGCAATGCATAATATCATATAATATGAAATATTATATTATATTATATTATAATACAATATGATATTTTACCTTCTCTAACCTATGGAGTCTTTTGCTGCTCCTCTCTGTCTGTCCAGAAGTATTCATGGGTTTGTCTTTGCTACATTGCAGATTCTGACCTGAAGACAGATGGCTTTAGCCTTGAGTCCTGCCGGAGCATGGTGGCCGTGATGGATGTATCCTTTTGTCAGTACAAAGGGTTTGCGGTATTGTGAACTGCAGGCTGTGTGCCCGAACCCAGGATTTAAAATTGATCTAAAATTCATCTAAAAAGTCATATAACTTTTATCCACAGTGCTGTTGTGTAGTATGATTTAGGCTGAGAGATGTTTGATAGGCCTATATTAAAGCATAATTCACTCAGGAACCAGGATGGATAATCCCCATAGTCTACCTCTCTTGCCACATTCTTACTTAATATGTGTGTTCATTTTATCTCCCAAACTGCTTTCCTGATCAAATGAAAAGCGCACTGAACTGTTCTGTACATGAGTTTGTTTGGGGTAAATGTATAGTAAAAATACAAACCTTTTCTAATAAATGTCAGTTGTTCCCAAACTGAAATTTGAATCACAGTATTTCTGTGTCCCAGTTTTTATATAGGTGTTTCATTTATCCCTTTGGGGAAATTGTCTTTACGCCTCCCTCAACTTCCTCTTTTCTGTAGAGTAAGCTGTCTGTGAAGGGCAGCCACCCGTAGCACTGCCCAGGGAGCTGGGGGTTAAGGGCCTTGCTTAAGGGCCCGCAGATATGCTGAGGCTGGGCTTGATCTGTTGGCCTTCTGATTACAGGCACACGGACTTAGCCCCCTGAGCCGCATGCTGCCCCTTAGCAGAATGACAAGCAGAAGTGCTGTATGTTTTTGTCTGGATTTTCCTGAATTTTCATCTAGAGTGATAGCACTGGTAAACTTGGCTTTCATGAGTTTAAACATCTATGGAATAACATCAAGAAATGGCAGGTAAGCACGTGTGTGTGTGTACAGTATGTGTTACATTGATGACTAAATGCCCCCACAATGTGTGTTACTCTGACAGTATAGGGAACATTTTTTCAGTCCCCAGAAGGGGAAACTCGGTACTGTAAAAATCTAAAAATGTCAGTTTCATATTCAAAATGTCAGTCATTACTACAATGCAGTAGCATTATCTTTTAGAGAGAAAAAAAAGCTGTCTCAGAATAATGTATTATTCATATACAAATAATTGGAGTAGAAAGAAGGTCAGTAAGATACATTAAGTGTCTTCTGCTGAGACCTGAAAACACTGAGTACTTTGTAGTCTGTTGTGTCTGATGGGAAGATGCAGCACCTGAGCTTGTATTGGAGTGATGGCTTGTGGGAACGCAGGAGGATTCATTTAAGTCCCTAAGAGGACACAAGAGGAGACCACAGAAAACGGCATGACCATAGATAAGTGTTTCCCAGCCTGGTCCTTTCCAGTTCCCAGGAGGGGGGCAAAAATGTGGTCTGACTTGGGGCCCCGTGGACCAGGTTGAGAAACACTGCCATAGATGATGAACAAGTGGGTTTAGGACCTTAACCGGGAGAAAATTTAAAATAAAAATGTGAATGTTTTAATATAAGTAGAAAAATGAAGGCATCAAACTTCACACCTAGACTGGAGACCTGAAGAGGGTAAAAAAACATTTGCATTAATACTGAGTCTGCTGAAGCTGGGGATGGCATTAATACTGAGTCTGCTGAAGCTGGTGATGGCATTAATACTGAGTCTGGTGAAGCTGGTGATGGCATTAATACTGAGTCTGCTGAAGCTGGTGATGTCATTAATACTGAGTCTGCTGGAGATGGTGATGGCATGAGGGATTTCTGTTAGAATGACTGCTTTGTTTTGTCACTATTCAGCATTACGGTGTGTGCATTAGGGAGATAGAAGCCAGCCCAAGCCATGACAAAGCTTACTGTAGATTTATGTACTTTTGAACTCTGCCAACCTGTCAGTTGTCCCCTATGCTCCCCCCCCCCCCCTTTTTATCACTTTTTACCGCAGTGTATTTATCAGCACTTCTGTTGTATTCCACACCACCAGTTTATTGTCTAATCACTGCTTAATTCAATGTGAAGTAATGTTTCCTGGGCACAGAAGAGACACTGACCAGTATAAATGACTAGTAACATTGGCTTCATTTAACGTGGGCACTTTGCTGATTGACATTTTCTCAGGGGATCTACAAGTCATATGATGCAGATCGTTCTGGAGTCATAGGAGCGGATGAACTGCCAGCTGCCTTTACAGCTGCAGGTGAGAGCATATTTTAAATCAAACACATGATATCACAAGAATTACAAACAGGATACAGAAAAAATAAAATAATAAAATAAAATCATTTAGTTAATATGACCAAATTTGAATGGAACTGTTAATGTTGGCATAATGGTACACATTATAAGCAATCAAAACCCCTCTTATAATATTATATTAAAATGATAATCCATAGCTTAGAAATTCAAATTGATACATACTATGAACCCAGACCATTCTAGAATTTATTTGAAATTGTGTATAGCGCAATTACAAAGCATGCTTCACTAGAAATTTTGGTAACATCTTGCTAAAAGTCATGTTTTTAGGAATTTTTAAACACATTCATAATGCATTATAAACATGGCTGTAAATATTAATCAAAAGGCATAGTACATTGGAATTAAAATTTAGAATTAGAATTCATTATAGCTATGTTAATTACAGTATGTATTATGACTGCCTTATGAAAGAAACTCTCATCTATAATGCACTATAGATAACTTTATAATGCACTTTATGGTCGGTATAAGCATTAAGGATGCTTTGTACTGCGTTATAAAGGATTCTATAGGGCATTACAGGTGAGATATTCATACTGCATACTACGTATGGCTGTTATGCTTCTTGATATTTATAGCCATGTTTATAGTGCTTTTTGAATGGATTATTATTTGTTATATTTATTAATATTAATTACTAAAAACATGGCCTTAAGTAATATACAAATATACATTAACTCAAGTGTTACATCAGAGGTCCCTTAAACTGATGAATTGTAAACCAGAATAAAGAGAGATCTCCATTTGCAGTTGCTTGTATCTCTCATGACTTGAGAGTCCCAAATGTATTTAATACCAGTTTAAGTCATGAAGTGATGTTTAAGCTATTGTCCTTGTACTGGATGGAGTATATAGTTAAAATGTATATTTATTTATTTATAAGCTTATGGACTTCGTGTGCTCTCTTGGGCTTCCTGCCTCAGTTCAGACTTGCCATATGGATCTGTTTGTATTTCTGTGTATCCTTTTTCGTCTGGGTACCCTTGCATTCAAAAATTGCTGTGGATAAAAATGTTTGAGTATTTTCATAGCAGTGCTAAAAAACTGCCTTCATGGTGGTTTTTCTGATTTTTCTGTCCTTTTTCTCCATCACTCAGGTTTTCCTCTCAATGACCAGCTCTTTGAAATGATTATACGCAGATACAGTGATGAGAATGGTAACATGGACTTTGACAATTATATTGGCTGCCTGGTGCGGCTGGATGCCATGTGCCGTGAGTTTCTTTTTGAACTCTTATAACAAATTGCTTAAAGTGGATGTAGTGTGTTCCGTGCTGCTTTCAGCCTACACTCTTTCTCTTAAAATTAGGTGCCTTCAAAACCCTTGACAAGGACAACAATGGAACCATTAAGGTCAACGTCCAAGAGGTAAAGTTATTATTAATTTGATTTTAAATATCTGCAAAACTTGCATGTTGTGTAAATGCCATTTAAAATGTCTCCAGACATAAATATCTGTTCTTTAGCTGTATTAATATATTAATTATATTGTTTCAAATATAGAATAAATTAAAACCAATGTTTAATATATTATTGAAAAGGATAAATGATAAACTTTCTTTCCGTAGTGGCTGCAACTGACCATGTATTCCTAAGCCCAGAAGATGTCTGCACAAGGCTTTGCTTGAAGTGAATTGTTTTCCTAAACATATTTTTTCTTTTTTCATTTAATTGCTTATTTTCTCTGCCTAAATGCAAGATTAGAGAAAAACTGTGTGCAGTGTGAATTAATTATAGTGAGAGATACCTTTCCGCTAAAATGCAAATAGTAATAAATATGCCTTTTCCATCACAGTAAGTCTGAAACCGTGATGGCGTGTTTCAGGATTAATTTAAAATAACAGCTGTGATAAAAGTACATAATTTTCCCACATCTCGAGCTGCATATGGTTTCTCATTTCCTTCATATTACTTGTCATGCAGAAATGAAGAGATGGAAATTTTTGAAAATGAGGGCAAAACTAGCTTTACTTCATGTTTATTTATGGGTATTTGTCTGTGATCTCCTTTCAGCCCCTGACATTTCTAAGGAGAACAATTTTTAAACATTTTTTGCTAACATTATATTTGAGTGCCTTTACCTTCCTTTATAATACTGTCTAATTAAGATATTTATTGTTACCCACATAATGAATTATTATAAGCTTTATACCTCAAATACCTGCCACAAATTCACCGTCTTTCTTTTATCTTCAGTGTAATGCACTGTTCACTCGTATCTACAATTAAAGCAACAGTGGTAACAGTCATTTGAATTATTGACTGCTTGACTGCTAAACTGATTTCTCTGTCAATATGTTGAGAGGGTGTGCGTGCAATTACTGGGAATACATGGTCTCCAATATTCCAAAATTAGGTGGGGACATCTGATGTGTTTTACACTTTCATGTCTAAAAGTTAAAAATAATAATAAAACATTTATATTGAAAAGCTTATATGGGGTGATAGGGGAAAGTTATTGCTGAGCTGATGATGCCATTGAGGATAACTGAATCGCTGAAAAATGATTATGGAAACACTGCTGCTTTTTCAAATAGCGGTGGGATCAATAGTGTCTGTATCAGTTTCCAACAGTTGATTCCTACAATCGAACAGCGCATCGAATTTTAATGTTTAGTCAGTGCCTTGAATTGATAAGCGAATTAAATACCTTTGTGAAGCATAAAGTATCGCCAAGCTCAATCTGAGTAGATGCTAAAGATTAGGCACTGCACTGTAAAAGAGAGCCTGGGAATTTAAACTCCGTTTTCAGCATCAGCAAATTATACCTGTGAGAAAGACCCTGATAGTGTCGCCATCAAGTGGCCACTAGTGAATTACAGGTATCTTGAGGTAACTAACAGTGCAGTGTAAGAAAACTGAGCAAGTTCCATGCTATTTAGCGAAAAAGGATACAGAGACGCATCTATTTTACTACTGATTATCCTGAACAGGGACGTGGGGGGGAAGGGCTGACTGCCTAACTGCATATCCTGGGACTGTGGGGGGGAGCCACAGTGTCCAAGGGAATGACGTGTGACAGTGGGAGAATGTACAATCACCACACACAGTACATGGGCTTCAAACCAGCAGCCCCGGTGGTGTGATGCAGCAGTATTACCCAGTAAGCCACCTTGACATCTGAAAAAGACAGAGAGGTACAATCAAAATATAACTTTGTTCCACGTGTTAATGAAAGTCATGTCTGTATGACACACCATTACTTACTGGTAACAACAGCTCATTCACTAGTATAGTCAAGTCATTCTCACAAACTCATTACCGTAACATATCGATTTTCTTTAAATTAGTTTTTATAATCGATTTTTAAGATGTGTTTGAAGACAGACTGAAAATACACAACTTCATTGTGGAAGCTGTCATTATATTACCATTTATTTCTGTAATAAGCAGAAGTATTTTATCAAGTATAGGGCAACAGAGAGATGAGAAAATAAAACAAAAAAAAATTGAGCAAATTTTGATTGTTTATTGTGGATTACATGCGGTAAAGTTGAAAGATTTACGAACATATCATCTAGTTTCATGTTATTTGACCTTAAAACCATTACAGTTTTATTAAATCAGAGCAACAAATGGAAAAGTTAAGGTTATGTCAATTTCTCTACACAAAATATGAACACTGTATTTTTTTTTGGATGCGTGAAAATGACCCAGTCAGTGAGAAGGGCCTGAATGTACCGTAATATGTCTTGGATCTGATAAAGTAATAGTGAATGTGGTGACTGTAGTTAATGCAGCCTATGTCTTCTATGGTTTCTGATATACTAATGGATAGTGCTGATTTAATCTTCTCTTTTACTAGATAGATAAACATCTCTTAAAACTTCTCTCCCCATAGATCTCTTCAGTGGAAAAACAGTAATGTTACTGCAAATAAATGAATCTGTGCTGTAGCATATATTTTAATGGTGACATATAATAAGGGGGAGTGGGTCATATCCTGTCCTATGACTCATAATATATTTCCTCTAAAAAATACAATAAATTTATTATTAGTCATGCCCACTGGTTTAATTCATCTAATGGGGTTGCGCATAAATTGCTTCTACTTACCTTGAAAAGGTATTTCCTGTTGGATAAGTTGTGCAATACCAAAAATAATATTCATCCCAGAATAAAATTTCATTGGAACTCCATTACTTACAATATAAAATGGGAGGGGAAGCAAGGTTGATCTCTTTTAAATGTTGTATGTGAAATAAAATCTATTTTACTTTTACGATTCTATGTAGAATGTATATAATTCACTACTATACAAATATACTGAAGTATATGATGAATGTACTATGGTAATACTGATTAAGAACATTTCTATAGATGCATAGTGGCTTCTGGTGTTTGGAGAAATTTCATTTTATGCTATATTTTTTCAAATATTGTATTAAAACACAAGAAATATGTCATATGGTGGACTGGCATACAGCCCTGCATACCTGGATGTAATCAAATTCTGGGCCCAGTTTCATCTAGGATAGGCTTCAGGACAAGCAATTGGGGGATAGATATAGAGAGATGGTTGAAACGACCTTTTAAGCATAATCAAAAAGTGAAGAAGAGTTAACATTCAGGAATCAGTAGTAAGTTCCATACACATGTATACATAGACACCGCATTCACCTCTGCCTCAAATGTCACTGGTGCCACCATATTGGTTCAGGCTACATGCAACAAGGGAATGTTGTATGTTAGTGGTGTGCTGCATGGGGCTGCACAAATCAGTGCATGTTTTAGTTGAATATGTTCCTCTTTATGTTATTTTATTGTATGTTAATTAGGTCTACTGATTCTATTTATTTCATTTGATAAAATTACAGGACTGACAGGAACACTAAATAGTTTATTTTTGTCTCTTTATTTTTACAGATTAATGCAAATAACATAGGGATATATTTATTCTTCTATTGTACATGTGTAAACACGTGTCCAGGAGTCAATTAGAATGTATTTTCAGCAAGCTTCTTATTTGTTGTTCTATGTTATGCACTAATTATTTAATTAAGTTTATTTATATTGTGTCCCCTTTAAAAACAATTATGTAACTATGGGAAAATAGAAACGACATCATTTCAAAAGTTCTGTTGCTTTTATTAATTCCTTAGGAAAATCTATTTTCCACCGCATAAGCAATTGATTTGACAAAATATCTACACAATCCTCTCTTTGAAGCGCCAAGTAGTATATGTCGACTGTGAGTAACAAAGTTATTTTTCAAACGTGCATCGCAAGGCCTTGCATATACGATAAATATAATCGAAATCGGCTGAAAAATAAGTATTTTATAATGGTTTTTATCCGAAAAAACAGCACCCCATTTACATGTACAGTACTTGTCCAGATCAATACGGCGGACGCGTCAACGTCTCAGGGCAACAGGCAAATGCTGCGTAACTTCCGGGCGTATAGCAGTTTCCTGAATCTGAAGTGTGCGATTGTGTATGCGGATGTCAGTACAGAGTTTTACATTTTAAAATGCACAGACTGCAAAAAGCTGCTGCGGAAAAACTCGAAAAGTTTAATAAATTAAGAGGTAAAACACAGCCCTTCACTTTTCTCTTTTTTATTTGGCTAGTTAGATACAAGATGTGCTGTTCACACAGATGTTAGTCGTGAATGACATTTAGGTACCCATTTACGGCAACTTGCAGGCTCTATTGTGATCAATGTTTTTTATGTCCATTTCCTGAATGCACTTCAGATTTTAAATTGACATTTTTATAAGAGAAAATGACACTCCGTTTTGTATCGAGTTCAGTTGTTAGTATTCAACAGTTGTAACTTAATAACAATTTTACAAAAACTATCTTATCCAGTCTCTACTATAATAATAATAAATAAGGCGTTGTTGTCTTCGACGAGACAGGGTTTGGCTGCTTATTCGCAGTGCAGTCGCCAGTCGTAGTTAACACGGCAGCATGGCTTGTCTCTATGCAAGGAGATTCTGTTATATGGGCAACAATTTTTACTGCTATAGAATATCACGTCTAAAACAAACGACAATAGAGTGGTCACATATCAGTATGGTGCAATGGTTAAACACATAAGTAGATGTTGCACTTTTTCCACAAAAATAAAGGATAATTCCAACGATAAATTAGAAAACAAAGCGTGGTTGCTTCACTCTCACTTTATTCTATGCAGTACACATTTCAACTCTTATAAAGTGAACATTAGACGTATCGTTCATGTGGCGTTAGCGTATTTGTATTATATTTCCGGTTATACCTCCGTGCCGTATGTCAATGGATTGTACTCCAATGGTAATTGCAATTATTTCGATGCTCATTTCCGAGTTATTTGTGTTGCGCGGTTTACAGAAAATTTCATTTAATCTGCATTATTGCAGATAATTAACAAATTCAGGAGCAACAATAATGCAGTATACTTGACTAACCCAGCTTCTTAACTAACCACAAAACAGGCACAAAAGTGTGAAAAACAATGGGAATGAAAACACTGTATTATGACACACAAAAACTTTAGGGCCAAAAGTGATTTGTTTTTTGTGTTTATCAGCATGGTTCATTTATGAGGTACTGTTGTAATATGTACTTATCTGAGAGTTCAACATTATGAATTTTCTGTTATTCAGTTTAAAAGTTATAAGGCAACGTGTTTCATGTACACTGCATTCACTGGCAGCACTCTCTCAGGTACGCAGACTGGGGACTGGCCAGATATCTGTAATACACCTATTAATGGTCAGTTTGCCCTGATGGCTGCCATACTCAGGCAGTAATTGTTACTATGGTGGATCAGCTCCCCTCAATTGTGTCCCATGTCACTTCTTAAAAAAAGAGCTTATTATAAGACTCAGATTAAGGCACTCTCTGGGTGTCTTGTCTGTTGTCTCAGTGTATGCTCTGACCGCAGCGAGTGATATCTTGGTGAAGGAGACATTTTATCTGCAGTTTTACATGGTGAGTGATGGGTGCCCATGAGGTTACACTCCTCTGGTCATGGGTGACTGCAGTGCAACCACTGGCACTGACAGGGCTGGCTATGAGGATTGTGTCTGTCCGTACGGGTCTGGCACCCATCGTGAAAGTGGCTTAATGTTCCTTGACATCGCAAAAGGTGAGGGTCTGCAGAACCCGGTTCCAGTGTCCTGAGCCGCATCATTGGACTTGGTACTCCAGCATTGGTGGTGCAGTGAAGAAGATCGATCACATCCTTGTGGGCAGATGCTGGAGACTTCTGGGGTGTTTCGAGTACACTACACATGTTTTCCACTGGCATAAAAACTGCTACCAGCACCAAACGATATCGTAACGGTTAGGCGGGGTAATTGTAGTGAATTCAAAAAAATGGATTTATGTTGTTTTTTTTTGTACCCATCCTTCAGACCAGATTGCAATTGTTTTTTTTTTTTTTTTTTTACTTTCTCATTTTTATCTGAGTTTGTAGCATTTTTTTTTAAAGATTACGGTTGTATTGTGGTTCAGAAGCAAGCTTTTTGAATAACCAGTTGACACAGCAGCCGTTTTAAGCCCCACCAAAGTAGTACATCAGCTGGTTTGGCACTTTTGGTGCTGGAACTTTTGCCGGAATTTAAAAAAGAGAAAGTATGAAACGTGCGGTACTTGGTGCTGTGGAAAAGTGCTTCCTCTTTATCTTCCTCCTTCTCTCAGGGAGCCCTGGATATTATTAGAGGTGCACTGATCGATATTAAGGATCGGTATCTGACCGATCCATACCTAATTAGATGGATTGGGTATAAGCCATGTGTGACCGATCCACATCCGAAACTTACTTGTTTAGTTTACTGTCTGTAAAAAGATAGCTTCTATTTCTTGTGAAATTTATTTCTACAATGAATTGCACCACAGCTTTCCTATTTTAAATTTTTTTGTGGCACTCAAGCTGAACGATATTGCTGCCACTCAGTTTTTATGCTGCTCAGTGGGTGCAAGTGCAGTGACTTCTGCTTGCTGTGACATCATGTGCATACCCTTTGCAGTAGGATTAGTATAAGAACGTCAGATAAGAGGGTGACGATAGCAAATGTGACTTGCATGCTTGCAAAAGCAAACTAAGAAACATGTTCTTTATGCTTGAAATGACAAGTAGTAGCACAGATTTGCAATCTTTTTAAAAACTAAAAGTTTTGACAGATGGAAGTAGCCTTTAGTGGGAAATCCCATTAAACCAAGCTCGTGCAGTTGGCAGGGCAACATGACTAATATAAAAAAACAATGGATAATTTGGGAGTCACTAGCTTGGGTTGTTTTGTACACTCGGTACAGCTTGTGTCACATGTGGGACTGCTATTGCAGCGAAGTGTGTCACTGTTGTCAGTGGGAGCATTGTGGGGTATTTTAAGCATTCGGAACTCTTAATAAATACCAAACTTTGAGTTTTCAAGCTAATTATTATCTGATTAATGTTTTTTTATTCAAAATATCTAATGTAGGATTAAATTTCATTTTGAAAAAGAAAGCTGTATATTTTCCCAACTGGTTAAAGTCGTGTAAGATGTGAATAAGATATGAAGGCTGCTTGTGTAGAGGATTGTTGGAAGCCGTACTCTTCCTAAAAAATATTGCGTGGTTCACTTTTGTATTTTATCCGTAGGCCATGAAGTACGAACAGGAGAATTTTGGGATGTTGTTGTTGTCACAGCCATTGATGAAGACCAGAAACTGGCATACGAACTGCAACTTTCCGAGAAACTCCATAGAAGAGAACTTCCACTTGGTATTCATTATCACGTGTTTGCTGATCCTCCCGGATATAAAATAGGTAGGTAGCTAATTATGAATTAATCTCTAACTGGAAGTGCAGGCATTTAACTAGCCTGAGATTAATCAAATATTTTCAATGCTCTTCAGGCAATGGCGGTTCCACGCTATATGTCTTACAAAACTTGGAAGATAAGTATGGGGAGAGTCTGAGTAAGTTTAAAATAATGATTATACATGCAGGTGTGTACAATTATTTATTCGTTTTGTATTTTTTTACTTTGTGAATGGATGCAGGTTTGAAAAATGTTGTACCATGCGATCTCTAACCATTTACTTTTGCATCCCAGGAGGATTGAGTCAAAGACTTCCAAATGCCAGTGCCCTAGGAAAAATCTTTACTGCCTTGCCACTTGGTGACCCAGTGTACCAGATGCTTGAACTTAAGTTGTCAATGTACATAGACTTCCCCATTGACATGAAACCTGGGGTTTTGTTGACTTGTGCTGATGACATTGAACTTTACAACATCGCAAGCACAGAGAAGATAGCTTTTGACAAGCCTGGCTTTACTGCCTTAGCTCACCCTTCCTCCCTCTCCATTGGGGCTACTCATGGAGTGTTTGTACTGAATCCCAGGGAAGAATCTGAAAATTCCCAGATGGAAAACAGGTCCTGTTACCGTTTTCTCCATAAACCAAGCATTGAAAAAATGTACGAAAATGGTGCGGTGTGCAAGGGAACTGCTATGAATGTAACCAATTCTGATTTTGTTTACACTGACAGCACATACTATATAGATTATGCAACAGTGCAGTGTCTACTGCTTTTGCTCAAAGACATCACGCCTATAATTTGTGAGATCGATGCCTATGGGGATTTCCTGCAGGCGCTAGGCCCTGGAGCCACAATATCATATACCCAGAACTCTAGCAATGTGACAACAGAAGAAAGCAGTCTTTTAAAAGTCAGGCAAATGATATTTCAGAGACTTCAAGGAAAGGCCCTTAATGTTATTGTCCTCAATAACTCTAAATTCTATCACATTGGCACTACTAGGGAATACCTTTTCCACTTGACACAAGATGATAACTTTAGGACTGAACTTAATCTGGTTTCCAGTGCATTCAGCACATGCCCTAGTGTAATGCCAGGAAATTGCATAATTCACAGTGTCCTTCATCCGAGCTGCATTGTAGGCCCAGGGACAGTGATTGAATACTCCAAACTTGGAGCTAATGTGACAATAGGTGAAGGTGCAATTATCAGCGGGTGTGACGTCAGCAGTGATCTTCGTGTACCTCCTGGTGTGTTCATGCATTCACTGAGTGTGAATGTACATGGCACCACGAGCTTTGTGACACTCGCATTTGCAATAGAGGACAATATGAAACAGTGTGTGACCTCATTGACTGAAATTGACAAACTGCAGCTTTTCGGAAATAGTCTTGAAAAATGCCTTCATCACTGGTGCTTAAGGGTTGAAGACCTTATATTTTCTGGTGACACGGGCAAGTTTGGTTTGTGGAATGTTAGCATTTTTCCACAATGCTCTGATCTGAGGCGCTCATTCACATTGTCTTTACAGATGATCTGGTCTATGTATGGCAGGTCTACTTTTAGATTTCCCAAAGGTACAACACTGTTTTCCGTACAGGAGGTCTTACAGTACAAGAATTTGGAAGAAATGTTGAAGTTCAGACAGCATCTGTATGAAGAGATACAAGAAAATAAGAATGTTCACCTAAATATCTAGGATCAAAAGGTTGGTGTGAGCTGAATGCCCACACAGTCACGCATCACTTAACAAGGGGGATGTATTTGGAGAAATGCGATGTTAGAAGATTCTGTCATTACACAAACATCATAGAGAGTACTTATACACACCTATATGGTATACGACAGACCTAGGCTACAGTAATCTTTTTTTTTTTTTAGGTAAAAAGAGTACGTATACTAAATCCATAAACTAAAAACATAGTTGTTTTATCATTATCAAGTATTATGTACTATGCATAATTGGATGTTCTATACTTTTCTACGACTGGCAGCACAGTAGATTTGTTTACAGCGGCATCACCGCAAACCCATGATGCATTGCACAATGTCACTAGGCACTTAGTGAACTAAACATATTTATGCAACACATGACTAATTGATTTAATTTCAGATCACTTCTGTGTTTTAGAGTGTATTTGTGTGTGTGAGTGTGTGTGTGTGTGTGTGCGTGCGTGTGTTTGTTTGTTTGTTTCTCCCCTGGTATTCCAGTTCTCTTCCACAGCCCAAAGACATACAGTTAGGTTCATTCGTATTCCACATTGCACATAGAATCTAATTGTATTAGGGTGGCAAAAAAAATATTTTGATGACTGGTTAATCCTGGATCAGATGATTAATAGATTAGTTGGGCCAAAGCATAAGAAAAATGCAAATGCTTTATTAAAACAAATAATAATCAAAAAAATATTAAGGTACAGACACTCCTCTGCTTATGAATGAGATATGTTCTGAATGGCCGTTTGTAACTTGAAATGTTAGTAAGTTGTTATTCAACATCATTTAAGGGCATAAGCAAGTACAAAGATCTAGGATGCTGGGAGTGCGCATGCTATGCTGCTGTGCGGTGGGAGTAGCGGCCAGAAATACTCGGTGGAATTGGCGCGCAGGAAAAAACATTTGATGTTGCGAACAGAAAATCCCAATGAACATAATTTGGACATACAGTCCTATTTGTTTGTATGTCTGAAAGTTCAGAAGTTGAAAGTTCATAAGTAGAGGAGCGACTGTATTTTTAAGTCACAGTTGTAATAAAAAATTTGCATTTTGTGATAAAATTTGCTGAGCAAGGGAGGTCGGAGGTCCCAGCTAATTTTGTCACCATGATTCCTAAAATACCACGGTACATCGTATTACCGTACCATTGCCAAAGCCTAGTAACAATTTTAAAACTTCACGAAAGTTTACTTATTTCAGTACATTGCTTGTATTTCTGTTTGTTGCAATACATCTGCCCTCTGCTGGTCTGGTGGAATATTACTACTGTACACCTGCACTGATCACGGCCATCTGCATCTCTGGACAAATGTAGTGTGTATACAAGAGTCTGTGTGCACTACTGTGTGCAGAGTGTAATGAATCACAGAAAAGTGAAGTACGAACACACCAACATTAACTTTGCTAGGTTATAACAAAATTGCAGCCAATCAATGACAAAGTCATTGTCAGCTATTTTTATTGCCACTTATTATTGACATTATCAATTAGTTGTTGTAGCCTTTTATGTATAAATGGGTAGTTAACGGGCTTCTCTAAATTGCCATATGTATTATTGTTTGTGTACGGCTATCATCACTATTGATGGGTATCCCTGCAACCCCAACCAGGACCATTGGAAGACAAATGCATAGGTAAATGTTATCAACACAAATTAAATTTTTTCAACACAGTACTGCAAGGACTTTCACTATAAATTACCATATGTTTGCTGGAACTATTAGTGCCACTCTGATTTTTCACAATTATTAATACTATGTAGAGTACACTACTGAATTATTCAGTCTCTCACTCAAATGAAATGATATTGAATAAATTGCAATGAAATTGTAATTATAGATATTAATGATTTACCTTTGTAATAATATAATTTATACAGGCTTAATACAGGCCCTCGAAAATGTATTTTTAATATTGATGTAATTTTTTAAAATCTTTAAAACTAACTCTTTTCTTCCTTATCAAATCACCATATGTTAACTGGATTTTTCACAACTGGGATTAATGTGTAAAGATCGCACAAAGGAAAACTAACATGCTCAGTGTTTTTGATTTTTCTGTTGTAGCCAATATTTCCATTATCTGCTGACAATTGTTTATGGCTTAAAATATTATCTGTTTGAGTATGCCACTTTGTAAAATAAATAGTAACTGGACAAACATATCTATTATTTGTAATCTCACAATGTCTGACAACATTTGCAGGGTGTGAATGTTTTTGCAAGGTTTTATGTAATTATACTATATTGGATGCCACTGAAGAGTACATTCTTACAGCACTTCCTCAGAAAGATCTGGAGTGTGATCCTCCCATTTTATCCACAGAACCTAAATGCTCAAGGAGTACATTACTTGAGAGTCATGCATACTTTTGCAGAATTTAACAAATTTTATATTGGTTTTTAAAGAAAGAATTACAAGCCCAGGTGCTGTGATTCACTGAGAAACCATGATTCTCATCTGGTTTTTGTTTTAGCAATGTGATGGGTCAGGAAAATTGGGAGAGGAGGGAGCAGCCCTGAAACACTATGGGATTCCGACCGTGAGATCGACCCACCCCCCACTTGCTGAAATGTGTCGTCAGGGGTCTCCACCAGCCAGCAATTTTTTTTCGTTTCTGGTCAGAGAGGCATCAACAGTATCATTCAGCCCAAGCTGCAATCCTAGATGCAAGACCTGCTGTCCAGCTCCATCACCAACCATGCTGATCCAGATCCTGGCCCTATGGAGTCTCATCTTATCCAGATGATTACGTAATGCGTTAAGGCCATAGCCTCAGAGCAGGATCCTCTAATCATTTATTCCATACGCACGTTTTCACAGGTCTGCATCCAAAGGAAGCTCACTTGCCATAAAATAAACCCTTCATAGCACACTGGCTCAGTCCAGCATGCTCTGTCAGCATGGTGCACGAGGGCCTCTGGAGCACAGTGAATAAGCAGTAGGGCAGAGGGGTATCTAAACCTTGGTCAGAAACAGTCTCGCATACTTGTTAGCAGGATGATGGATTCCCTTACCCTCGAGCGACTTACCTTATGCAGCACTATGGAGGGAAAAACCTGTTTCGGGATTCAGGATTTCAAGATTTCTTTATTTGTCACAAACATGAATTATCCAGGTACAACATGCAATGAAATGCAGTTTTGGTAGCCTCTGAGACTAATGCAAAACTTGCAGTACAAAAAAGAAAAATATGCAAAGAACAAAGGTATATGTATATAGGTAAATGTATCTATAAATATATAAATATTAATGTCAATGGGTAAAAAGTACAGGGAATGGGGGCAGACACCTTAGATAGCATTCCTGTGTCATAAACTTCAGAAGCCCTGAACCGCATTTGATGATTTTTTTTTCTTTCGGAGACAATAAGTCGTTATTTTGACATAAGTCGTTATAACGAGAGATTATCTCACCTTATTGCCTAAAGCTCCATTTTTGTTTCATCAGACCATTGAATTTGATTCCAGTCAAAGTTGTTGTAATGTTTTGCAAACTCCTGGCACTTACATTTTAAGTAACTGACAGAAAATGCTTCTTTCTGTCATACCTTTCAAATAATCTGTTATCATGAAGGGGGTGTCTGATGGTTTTTTCAGAGATGTGGTAATCCCAAGATTTTGCTTGGTCTTGTAGTTCACCAAGTCATCCTTGGGGATTTTTTGCCTCTTTTACGATCCTCCTCACTGTATGTGGGGGCTAAATAATTTTGGGTCCTGTTCCAGGCAGGTTTCTAACAGTTCCAGTTCATGTCCACTTTTCAATTTTTGTCCTAACAGTAGAAATGGGCATTTTAAGGCGAGTAGCTATTTTTAATACCAATCCCCTGATTTATGAAGGTCAGCACACTCCTACCTCATTCGGTCTGTGTTCTCTTATCTTTCCCATGTTGATGGATGACTAAGGGAATTTGGCCTCTGTGTCTCCTCATGATTGTACCCCAGTTAATCAGGAAGTCATGGATTACAGCTTGAAGGTTCCTATTCACGCCAATCAACTCAAATATGTACAATTTATAAGGGAAACATGTTTCAGTTATATTGTGTTCATTATATTTTGCAGGGGTGCCAATAATCGTGGCACATGTGTTTTTGTTAAAAAATAATAATTTCTTGATGAAGGTTTTGTTTTCCTTTGAATAAATTAATTTCAATGAAAGGTTGGATTTTTCTCATTTTTTCAGTGTGAGATGAAGCTACTTCACCAGAAGGTGGATTTTTCTTACCATTGTACAAAGGGCTGCCAAAAATTGCAGAGGACATTGTATGTTTTTAAGGGATGCAACATCACAGAAAAGCATGATGTGATGACTGTAATTTATCACCTCTGCAACCACAAATTTCAACATTGCTGGCAGTGTATCAACATTATCTTTATTAGATGATTTCCAATTGCTGATCACAAAGACATAACAGCAACAGAAAACACAGCCCATATCAGCCTAACAGACAGCATTGCTGATCATCACAGCCTATGACAGACAGCATTGCTGATCATCACAGCCCACATCAGCATAACAGACAGCATTGCTGATCATTACAGCCCTTAACAACAGGTAAGAAACTGACAGCACATTGCTGAATATTTTCACAGTCCACAGCAGCAGGTAACATACAACACATTGCTGATGAATGCACGGTTTCCCCTTTCTCCTCTATCCCTTCCTGAAGGAAAAGGGAAACTGACTTTCAGTTCTACTGTAGCCTAATTTAGACTAGAAGGGGTTATTATTAACGTTGTACTGTATTTACTTCACTCACTGATTTCTGATACATTCTGCCACACAGGGAGGGATTTGTAGTTGAGCTCTACACCAGAAATCGCAATCCGAAGAGCCTCTGTTATGTGCTGCAGTCAATCAGTTTCAGTTGCAGCATTTTATTTTTGAGAGTGCAGAAATAGCTGCTTCATACTGGTATGTGGATGGAAACATTGAGGTGATGCGTCTTGTGAATCTGGAGATGCTTGGAAGATGCCCAGTCAATTTCCAGAAGTCCACTACATCTTTCATCTGAAACTGATGCTGAAGTTTGTCTGAGTCCATTAACTCTGCAAACTCCAGTTCAAGCTGCGGTATGTCCAAGCTAGTCACTTGTTTGCTTCATTTCATCAGTGTCAATCAGGAATGGATTTTTCGCAAGTACAAAAAAAACATTGCCTTGGTTCTTGAAATCATGGAATCTTGATTTGCAGTTTTGCTTGAGCTCAGTCAGCATATCACATAACTGTGACTGACAGGACAAGGCAGCATTCATATGCACCATCATGTGCTCCACGTTGGGGAAGAATCAGTAATCAGTTGTGGATACTGTGTTTGAGTATATCCAATTTGTCACAAAATCCTTTGACATGCTTTGTCTTGTTTCTTATCATTGCACTTGGTGATGTGAGGCTTGCATGCAGCTGCTCGGCCATGGAAGCCCATTCCATGAAACTCCCAGCATTTATGTTTTGGGGTTAATGCCAGAGGAAATTTGAAGCTGTAGTCAACAGAGAGTTGGTCACTTTCACGCACTATGTGGCTGAGCACTTGGAGACCTCGCTCTGTTACTTCACACGGTCTGCCACGGGTTCCTAAACACTTCCACTTTGCAATAATACCAGAGCTGACCATGGAGTATCAAGTAGGGAAGATATTTCAGGAACAGGCTTATTGAAAATGTGGCACGCTTTGACAGTTCCACATCCTTTCACACATGTTTTGGTGTGCAATTCTCTGACGAGCACCTATTGTTTCTGGTAATGCGCATCTGGCGTCTGACTCATGTTCTCAGACTCTCACGCAAGAACATATTATAGCAAGTATATATTATTCCATTATGAACCTGAAATGAGCTACAGAGTTTCTCAATGAAGCTGACTTAAGGACTCTGACATAGCCATGCAGGTATATGGAGTTTGTTCCGTTTAAAGGACTCCAGTTGTTGCTCAGTTACTCCTGTGTTTTGTATCATTGTCGTGTTACATGGCCAAGTTTCTCTGACACTTTTCCGGTCACAGATGGACGTCCTGGCCTTCTGCTGTGGCATTTTGTGATGTAACTTGGAATTCGCTTGTCTCTTAAATGACAGGAGAGACTATACTCACTGCAGAACATGGAACTGTCCAGTGATGATGCAGAAAGGCCAGATTTGGAGGAGAAAGAAATTCAGGTAAACTACTATAGAATTGATATGCTTCAGTGAAAGGATCCAGATTATCAGTGTTGTGTGTTTATTTGGAAAATAACCGATCCATAACCACTATGCATGAATATGGTTATAATATTTCTGTTGTGTGTGTGTGTGTGTGCGCGTGCATGTGTGTGTGTGTGTATATATATATGCGCACGCTTTGACAGTTCCACATCCTTTCACACATGTTTTGGTGTGCAATTCTCTGACGAGCACCTATTGTTTCTGGTAATGGCTCTGGACAAGAGGTATAGAAGATGAATGAATGAACTACACTTTGTGCTGTTGGACACGACAGCATTGCATGTCCTGGATGTCCCTGCCATTTAGTCTGGGCATCTAATCCATACTCATCCTGCATTCACCAACGTGTACAATCTCTAAGTGGATCACCTGGAAATATAAAAGTGAAGTACTGTTTCTGGGACTGAATGGATCATGTAAATGTAAAATTAACAAATGTGTTTTTAACTGAATGCTGAAAGTACTTTTTGTGATATGTAGGTGTGAAAGTATGTATATTCATATATTGCACATTCTACTTATATGAGAATTTGCAGAATCATTCTCCAGCAACTAGGTGGTTATTCAAATTCTTTTGTGTGTCTTAATGTCTATCCTAAAACTTATCATTTATATTATTCATGTTTAAATATTTACTATTATTTATATTATATTTATTTCTCTTTTGCACTATGACCATCATTTTCTGACATAACAGTAAGAACTACAATAGATACACTAATATTATATAAGGAAGTCTGCAGGGGCGATTGGACAGTTTTTTATATTGTGCACGATGCACATGTAACTCATTTATATTTAACAATTTTATCCAAAAACGTTTACAGTGGAAAAGGAAGATGTAAAACCTATGGGTGGTTCCTGGGATTTGAACCCCTAGGGTCAAGGTTGTTAGCACAATCCGTTGTTGAACTACAGGACAGATATATTTAACACCATACTAAATCATGCTTTAGTAGGACATGGTCACAAAATACTAAATCAAGGTCTCAAAATCCCTAAAATATTCACACTCAATTTGCTGGAAGCCGGTTGCAATATTCAACTGGCTTTATACCAAACCATTGCACAGAAATAGCTTTAATCAAAGTAATTTGATTAAAACGATTTGCTTATGGCTTCTGACTATGACTGTATATCTTTGTTGGTATTACTAGATATAACTGCAGCATTCAATACTGTGGACCATAGTATTCCCTTGGATCAGTTACAATCTGTGGTAAGTATTAAGGGGACAGATCTCTCTTGGGGGGGGCATTAAGGGGACAGATACCACTGTTTGTCCTGCCATCTGAAGTAGCACCAGCACCTACCTGTTAAAATGTTAAAATTGGGAGAGTTCAAATTGGAACTTTGCCATCTTGCCTATTTGACTTCCCCTGCTGGTTTCGGGAGGGTGGGGGGGGGGGGGGGGGGGGGGGGGGGGGGGGGGGGGGGGGGGGGGGGGGGGGGGGGGGGGGGGGGGGGG
>JABFEB020000038.1:2518194-2532208 GCA_019775895.2 Stomatorhinus ivindoensis | reverse complement strand
AAGTGCCGACGAAGAACCAACAATAACTAATAAGAACAAAGTAGCACATGGCAGAAACAGGACCACTAATCATTTTTTATCTTCTCTATTTCAACAATCCAATAGCAAAAACAAATTCTGAACTCAGGAAAGGATCTAAAAATAATAATGACCATCTAATTTCTGGATGGAAAAATCAGCATTTAACCATTAGTCTGGAGCAGGATTTCTCAGAAGCCTGAAGCCCATCACAGGCAGCTTAACTGGGGACACCCTGGATGCGATTCCAGTCCCATGCAGAGCTCATTCCTACATAAAGTCATGTACAACAGACGACTGAGATGCACCAATTCAACTGCAAGTCTTTGGACCACGGATGGAAACCAGTGTACCTTGAAGACGCAGCAGGCAGGAATTCGAATCCCCATCACAAGGGGTATGAGGCAAGATTGAGCCACTGGAAGATGATGCTGTTTATATTATATTTGTAGTATGAAAATTTGTACATGAGACACTATTCTTCAACCTGACAGGTGACACATACCTGCAAGAATTCATTCAGTTCGATCTGTCCGTTTTTGTTCAGATCGACTTCGTTGAGGATTTCATGGAGTGTGTTCTCATCAATCTGGATGCTGATGCTCTAAAGGAGAAACATGGATGGACAGGGGAACATCTTGGGATCTCCAGTTGCCACGGGAAACCACACACGTCCCTCTAAAATGGCGTAACATGCCACAGTGGCAACTCTCCGAAGACTCAAAGTCCACCTGGGTTTGTTGGGTCCCGTACCCCAAACCATATCTTACTCATTGTCATACTAATTTTCTACCACTACGGAACAAAGATGGCGTGTTCTTGGCTATCCCGGAAGGGGATCTGCTGCACAAGATCATATTGCTTCCCCTGAGTTTGCCTTTCATTGCGTAAAACAATGGTACAAGTGCAAACGCAGATGATTCTCCTACTGACTCTGCGATTGTGCGAGTGTATAAACTCATAAGTTGGCGATTATAATTAGCAAAACTAGGTCCCGGATGGGGAATGCATTCGAAGTCTATAATATTTGCTGGCTGAAAGGCTCAATGTCATTTTCACAGAGCTAAAAGAGGATCCCTGAAACAGAACAGCAATATTAAAGAACAGAGAGTGAGAAGCATAACCCTCCCTGGGTGTTCTAAAGATATACAGACGAACGCCCACTGCTAATCACACACTCTCCAGTGGGAAGAACAAAGAAAAACTAGAAAATTAAACTGGAAATCCTTACCTCTAAAACCTGCTGAACATCTACGGTGGTGATAAACCCCTTATTTTCTTTGTCGAACTTATGGAATCGCTTCTTATACCTATTGACAGAGGAATTAGACGTGAATGGCTGACCATGTACCGCTCCCACAGGAGAGCAGGTAGAGGCTCCTCGCAGTGAGACGGAGCAAAGGTAGAGTGTGCTTGCTTACCTGTCAACCTCGGTAGACGTTAGGGCGATTTCCGACATGTTGGTCAACTGCTCGGACTTAGCCTTGTAGCCCATCTCGTGATGCAGGAACTGCTTGGCGGCAGCCAGCTCCTCCTATTGGAGAAAGTAGAAACTTTCACTGAAGATCCACCAGGCAAGAACATTAACCAAATAGCCTGCTGACTGGACAACCATTCTTCGTACTGTATGTAGAGTAGAGCACGTGAGCGGAGTGGAGCGGTGAGAATTTCCGCTCCTCGCTCGCAAGGCTGTTGGCTCTGCCGCTCTAATTCTCACTAAGCCGCTCCGCTCAGCACCGCTCCTCGCTCCACTAAAATTTCCTCCCGCTCCAGTCAAATCGCTCCCTGCTCGCTCCAATTTAAAAGAGGGACAAATAATCTGCATGCCTAACAAATTAAACCGAAGCCTTCTATCATAAAGAAATATGAGCAACGGCAACATTACCAGTCAGAACAGAAAATATTTATTTTTAAACAACATATAGGCAACAACTGACATATTTGGCAATGGCATTCCACACAAAAATAGGCTTAAAAATAAAGGAATCAGTGGGCTTGATAGCCTAAAGAATATTCAGGCTAAGCATCCACATTTTAAATTCCTTTTCAAATCAAATATTTTTCTGTTGATGCCGTTGCTGCGCATCTCTCTATAAGAAATTTAAAAAATCCCAAAATACTTTGAATGACAAAACAAATTTTTTTGATTACCAATATTTACTTTATAGGCTTTTATACTTTACACTTTACTTGTACTGTACTTTTTATACTTTACTTAATAGACTTGATATGCTACAACCATATAAAACTTTTTAAACGTTTTATTAAACGTTTTCTGGGTAGATTTGGGCACGCCTCAGAATCGTAGTGTGAGCGGTATCGGAGCGAAATCGGAGCAAGAAAGAGCGACCGCTCCAGCCTTAATTAAAAAACCGCTCCACACTCTGACTAAATTCCACCCGCTCCGCTCCTCGCTCACGCTCCGCTCTGATGTAGAGGCATTCTTGGTGGTGATGAACTCATTCAAAAGGAGAAGATATAGACCAGGGCAGTTCAAATCACGGTCCACAAGGGCCAAACCCTGCTGATTTCCCAGCCTTCCTTCACCTCTGAGCCAGGTGTGAAGCCTCCGGCCAATCAGAATCAGTGATTATTAACTACCCAGAAGAACTGAAAACAAGGTCAGGATTTGGAATTGAGGTCCCGATTTGAAGAGCCCTGATATAGACCATCTAGGAGTGTATTTCATAAGGCTTTCAAGTCTTCAAGTGCCCATAATTTTCTTTGTTGTTCTATTGGAGATGTGCTGCAGTAGTGACTTACAGATCTAGGATGGTTAAAAATGCAATAATTTTGAGGTGGAAGACAGCAAAAGAGTCATGGGCTGCTGTATTGCTTTATAATTACTTGACTGAACTCAGGTGAACATAGTGGCATCAAAGTAATGCCAGTTGACCCACTGGTGTATTTAGTCGTCAATATTTAGCTGACATAAATCGATGTCTACATACAGCCCAGCTATGAATAAACGTGCTGCGTGTGGCAGGCTGAAGCAATTGATGTCCTTTTGAAGCAAACCTCAAAGGAATGACCTCATAAAACAAACAGCACGGTGCTGGATTTTAACAACCTGCCAAGGTTTTTGGTGAAAGAAACACCATGGTTTTTCATGGTTATTGCTAAGCTTTCCTCAGCGTAAATAGCTCATGTGATAAGAAACTTTAAAAGAGTTAGTAAATAATGTAGGATGACATTGTGGACATAGACGAAGGCGACTGATAATGAACAAAAAGAGGGTTGTGAGATGGCAAGAAAGGTAGCTACCCTCTTCTTCTGCTCGCTCCACCTCAGCTGCTTCCCCATGATCTCCACGATGCGCGGTAAGGCCTCGTCGGCTGCCTGCACGTTCAGGAAGCCCAGCCGTGTGCGTCGGGCGATGACATCAATGGCCGTGCAGGCATACTCCTTGATGGCATACTGGACCTGAGGAAGGGCCAGCTTTTCTGAGATATCCTTCAAATTAGCACATGCTAAAGAAGCATTTTCAACAGAATTGTATACAGCAATAGTATACAGTTGGTGCGAGACTCAAAACTGATAAAAACTCATGGTGAAGTTCATAGTAGGTGCCTACCTCACTCTCAATGTAAGGGAATTCAGACACCAGTCGCTTGCCCACGATTGGCCACCGTTTCCCGGTCACTTGAGCCATTTTAGCCACCTCAAAAGCTCGTCCCCCATAGGTTGCAGTCAGGTGTTTTGCCACCTGCAGGGTGAAACCATTCACCGTCGATCAAGACAGCCATGGCCGAGTGGCTAGCTAGCTGGAAACCTGCTGCGATGCTTGGCCATCGGCAAAATTTGAAAAATTAAAAAATTCAATTTAATCATTTACAGGAGATGGCTGTGTGGCTCAATTGCATGCCACTGCTAAACAAAGAGGAAGTTATTTCAATTCCGATGGTTTTGTTACTTTTTCCACCAAAGGTCAAGTGCTGTCAAAAATATCAGCATACTGACCTTTTTAAACATTCCTGAAACATCAGGATCATAGATTATGCTTTCTTCACATCTCACATCTAACGAGGGGTTAAAAGTCTCTCACATGCAGTAACAGAGGGACCCCCCACACCCCCCCCCACCCCTTATTGTTATTTGCAGGTCGGTCGAGCGGCTCGTTGGCCGTCTAACATGCTGCTGATTGTCCTGGAGTGCTGACAGGAGTGATGACGTGTTACCAGACAGGAAGAGCTCCCCGATAAGGCCTCTGGATGCATCCTGTATCGTCGTTTCATTCATCCGGCATCGATCTGACATGCATAACCTCTTTCTTTGGGCACCAAAATTACACATTCTCATTCTAAAATACAGCTTAAAATTAAACCTGAACCCACAGACGTACTGGACTATTTCTGAGACAAAGTCGGCGTGTGGCTTAAGCTATCAAGTAGCTAGATGAATTTCTTTATTAAATAAGAACTTTAAATGCATTGTCTAGCCGACTGCTAAAAAACGTAAGCAACAGCGATGTCCTGAGAGACACCCAGATTGTGAGGTACCACGGAGGTACCAAGGCGAGGAACGTGTGGTGAATGAAGGAATCTTTTTCATGAAATTTTATTGCCCCATGAGAATGTGTGCTGCATTGTGTTCTGTGCATGCTAATCAGCTGTTCCACTTGACCTTATTATGTAGGAGTGCTTGTTTTCAGCTTTTTATGTACAACATATATTTAATTGATATTTTTACTTTAATAAGAAGAGGTAAACTCAAAAGGAGTAACGCGACATATTTTTATCAATGGTCTGTAAATTACTATTACTACTACTATGACTACTACTACTACTACTACTACTAATAGTAATAATAATAATCAAAGATCACTACAATATACCAAGCTTACTTTGCATGAAAATTGCACAGTTGCTGCTCAGCCATATTCAGGGTCACCTGAAAACTCATGAGGCATCACGTTGCATTTCAAAATCACCTGGAACATTAAACAGCCGCAGCACTGAACTCACCTCCACCTCCAGCCCATAGTCTTGCACAAGACGGATGTACATAGTTGGACTCCAGTCTTTGCCTCCCTCCAGCATCAGACCCACGGTCTGGCTTGGCCCCCCTCCCAGATCGTGGGCCTTGACCGCCGCGTCAAGGGTCTCCGTAGCCATGGAGCGATAGGTGGTCCACTTCCCTCCTTAGATAAGATTTCCAGGTTATTCAAGGTGGAAGCCTTTCAGGCAGAAGCAATCAATCTGTTGCATTGTGATCGTTACATAAACAAATTCAACTGGATCAAATTCTGATTGAATCTGAAAGCCCTGAAACCAACCATAATGTTATGATTTACATATATATGAGATGGTAGGAGAATACTCATCAAAACAATTGGAATAATTATAATTTCATAAATCTACTGTTGCAAAGGTAAAAAAAAGAAAATATACATAAATACCAGCAATCGTGACAAGCCCACTGTCACTGATATTCACAATGTGGTTGCGGCAGATCGACTGGGTATCCTTGGAATTGGGGTCCGTGACCAGAGGGCGGATTCCACTCCAGGCAGCCAAGACATCTCCTCGTCTGACTGAGCAAGGACAAAGCAGAAACAGGGGGGTGACTGGTGCTCGGTGCTGCTCCCTAGGTTCTGGCCTGCCTATGCTCTCTGTCTGGTTTGGAGAATTGGCAGAAAATGAGCCTGTATCGCTAGCGGATCACAGCACCTGTGTGGTGCACCTGAATGCCATGCCAAGGTGATGCCAGACGTTTCATCGAAAACAGTCCTCTGCATGAACGAATGAACAGGTGTTTTTTATTCAAGAAATGAATAACAAATAATGAATAAAAAGTTGCCCTGATTTGGCCCATTCAGTTCTGCATTACTGTATTATTATATTTGTCTGTATTTCTGACCAACCACCACGATTCTGACAAGCCTACAGAAGAGACAACCACCATGACTCTGACAGGCCTACAGGAAAGACCAAACATCATGAATGAAATAATAAGAGACTATCCATCATGAACTGGACAGCCCTGCAGGAGAGACCAACCACCATGTTTCTCACAAGCCAACAGGAGAGACCAACCACCATCATTATGACAAGCCTACAGAAGAGACAACCACCATGATTCTGACAGGCCTACAGTAGAGACCAAACATCATGAATGAAATAATAAGAGACTATCCACCATGAATTGGACAGCCCTGCAGGAGAGACCAACCACAATAAATCCAACAGGCTCACAGAGGAGACCAACCATCATGAACTTGACAGAAGAAACCATCCATTTGGGTGCCAGACAGGGCTAAGTACTAGCAGAGGAATGCTAATGATATTCTGCTGTTTACCTCTGCTGCTGGTCTGGCCTGGTGTTGGTGTCTCTGCTGGCCAGGCCATTTGGGAGCTCAATAAATGAGCTTTCAATGCTGCTCCACTACCTGCGCCGGAGACTTTTTGTATTGCGGTGACATATAAGGAATTAATTATTAATAAGATGTTGTGTATTGATTGGAAAACTACCTGCCGCAGTAATGGGCCGGGTGATATTTCTGAATAAAACAATGACAAACTCATTATCAAAGGGCATTTTTAAAACATTTATGACAGGCGGAGTAGCTCTGGAACCTCCAAGCTGGCACAGGCAATAAACCACTCTCCGATGAAGACAACGCATGTTTGTTTCCGCGACACGCGGGAAGCCATGCATTATACAAAACATCGCCCTCGCAGACACAATCTATATTAACCCTGGGACAAGTGGGTCAATGGCAGACATATTTTGGAATTCTGAAACATTAAACTCCAATAACCCAGGTTGAGGGATGCGAGCCAGACTTGTCGAGGTACTCAATATTTCTTAGTGAAACAAGACTTCAGCCTTCAAATATTTTCAGATTTAAATGCTACTTTAGTGACTGATCACAAATAAATAGTGATAAATATGATTCTGACTGTCTCCAGGGAAATTTCAGCTATTGGTCACCAAGGTCTAACATCGGCCCATGGAAAGCGTAGGCTGGTATTTTTTTCAGGAATATGTCATTGTCATTACTTCGCATTGCTTATGGCTTTGAAATTTCCCACAACGATCTTAATTATGAATGTTTAAATATTATTAATCTATTTATAAATGTCCTTTCTCGCAGATTGACTTAATTACTGGACCAAGGGCGTCTCGCCAGCCAACACATATGCCATCCCATAGTCAATCACCACCTGCCCAGCAGCCACTTCCTGCCCACCCCCCCTCAGCTGCTACCCCATCTGATCACACGCGGCCGAGTCCCCAGCTCGGAAGCTCGACCCATCAGCCCGTCCCCTCCTCAAGCTCGCACCCCACACCTTTAAGCAAGACTAACTCTGTTTCCAAAGCCGTATCGTCCCCCCAGCACGTTCGCAGGGCACCAGCCACATCGGCGGCAGCAGCTCCCACGGACAATGTCCAGCCCGTAGCTAAACTGGAGAAGCTCCTGGAGAATCTGGGAGCCCAGTTCTCTCAATGCAGCAGGTACTGCTTATATTGACTAATATATATAGACTATATTGATGTATATGTAGACTGAGTTCTGCTCTTTATCGGTAAATGCTAATGTTTGTGTTGTCCTCAAATATCTTATTTACGCTTTTAAACATCAGGTTTTTAAAAATATTTAGAACTTTTGTATTTTGTGTGTTTGAGTATGCAGAAAAATGACATTCTGTAAAGTGGCCTTTGTTTCTCGCCCTTTGTCAGGATGCAGTTGATGTCTGTGCTGCAGGAAATTAAGTCTTCTCGCGGCACGTTGGCAGGGCTCTCGGTTGAAGAGCTGAACCAACTGGTGGCACAGAGATTAATCCAAAGTGATAAACCGGTGAGAGACACAGAACTACACTTTTGATGCATCTGTGTTTTGCTTTCAGACATCATCCATGTAAGATTATACACTATACCTGTATTCACGAGGCTTCTTATAGCATTGTACTCATTTTCACTTTTCATCAGCCTGTGATTCTAATCAGGCCTTTACGATGAATGCATATTCTTCACAGGGGCCAGCTGCGTTCATCCAAATCAGGCCAACACGGGTACAGTGTAGCACACTTTTTGTCTGACTTTTGAACCTGTGTCATGGTATGAAATGGTGTACTTAAAGAGCAAGATAGTTGGCTTACATTGAGGAATTTCATTATATTTCGCCTGATTTTTGGAGTTCTTTCCGCTTTAATGTTCATAGATTGCGTCTCCAGTTGGGTACAAGCTTTGCTTGATGTGCCAAAACCAAGTAGATGCTGGGACTCAGCACCTTATGAGCTGCTCTCACACTGTTCACAAGGAGGTGAGCATTACTGTTGCCGTCATTTCTGCTCTGTAGCAGAGGTCGTGTAAGAACACTGTTTGCACTCTTGAGTAGACTTGCCTCTTAAATGCCGTTCTCAGGTTTATTCATTATGAGATTCTGAGCTGAACCGAGCTGAATGATGTCTGACTTCTAGGGAATGTGGAGTTTGCATGTGCTTATGTATGCTTTGGCTTGATGGCACAGTCTGAAACCTGCTGAGGGGACCGGCAGAGTGGCCAGTCGGGTTACCCTGTGGCGTCACAATGCTGCTGTGTGGCTCTGTGGGTTAGGACTCTTTGCCTGTTTTGGAAGATTGTCATTTCAAATCATAATGCTGTAATATAAGTACATAGAACTAAATAAAAATTATTTGCTATTTAATTTCAGTGTATCAGTGTTTGGCTGCAGTCCAGCAGGAACAATGTCTGCCCCTTCTGTCCATCAAAATGACCAAACTACAAGAACGCGGTGGAGGAATTGGAGAAGACGGCAGTATCTAAACTCTTTCTTCATTTCGGCTTATACTCAGATAATCTTACTGTTTTGTAAAATTAAAATAAATGGAAATCAACTTACTTTCAACACCTCGTTGGTTTAGTTTTGTATGGGTGACAGGGGAATGCAAAAAGAATGACCCCTGTTTGAGATGGAGGTATCTAGAATTCTTCACCTTTCCCTGAAAACAATGTGTACTGGAAATTTATACATTCTGTAGAAGCAGAGTAAGAACTTGCCAAAAGACATAGCAACTAAATACCTCAAATCCCTCTATAGTTTACAAATATATACTTTCAAAGGATAGTTGGTATGTCCTAATACTACTGAATCTACAGTTACAGAAAGCATTATCATTATTATTATTATTAATAATAATAATAATAATAATATGTTACTGATTGGTGTTGTGGATGTCGTACTGGAAAATGGGTAGATGTCATTGTGGGGAGATCTTAATGCATGTCCACCATTTAAATATTTGATTGCTGAGGCAAAGGAGTATTGTGATTCTTTTGTATTTGCTTTATTGTCTGTGAAATAAAGCAGAAAGAGAGCCACATCTTGACCTGTACTGCTGCTTAATGTGTTAGGTGTGTTCTGTCTTTAAATGTATACATACACTGTATAGCCAAAAATATTGGGATACCTGCTTTTACACACATATGAACTTTGGCATCCCATTCTTAATACATGGGCTTTAATATGGAGTTGACCCACCTATTGCAGCTACAGTATAAGAGCTTCAACTCTTCTGGGAAGGCTGTCCACAAGGTTTAGGAGTGTGTTTATGGGAATTTTTCATCATTCTTCCAGAAGAGCATTCTCTGACACTGATGTTGGACGAGAAGGCCTGGCTAACAGTCTCCGCTCTAATTCATCCCAAAGGTGTTCTGTCGGGTCGAGGTCAGGGCTCTGTGCAGGCCAGTCAAGTTCCTCCACAGCAGACTCACTCATCCATATCCTTATGGACCTTGCTTTATGCACTGGAGCGCAGTCATTTTTGGAACAGGAAGAGGTTATCACCAAACCGTTCCCACAAAGTTGGGAGCATGAAATTGTAAAAAATGGTTTCAAATGATGCATCATTAAGAGATCCTTTCACTGGAGGTGAGAGGCCAAGCCCAAACTCTGAAAAACAACCCCACACCAAACTTGGCACAATGCAGTCAGGCAAGGTCCATTCTCCTGGCAACCACCAAACCCAGACTCGTCCATCAGACTGCCAGACAGAGAAGCATGATTCCTCTCTCCAGAGAACATGTCTCCACTGTTCTGGAGCCTACTTGCACCATCCAGCGCTTGGCATCGCACTTGGTGATGTACGGCATGGATACAGCTGCTCGGCGATGGAAATGCATTCCACGAAGTTCTCTGTTTTTGAGCTAATCTGAAGGCCGCATGAAGTTTGGAGGTCTGTAGCTATTGACTCTTCAGAAAGGTGGCAACTTCTGCACACTGTGTTGTCCCCACTCTGTGATTTTACGGGGCCTAGCACTTTGTGGCTGAGTTGCTGTTGTTCCCAATTGCTTCCACTAACAGCTGACCGTGTAATATTTAGTAGTGAGGAAATTTCACAAATGGACTTATTGCACAGGTGGCATCCTATCATGGTACCACGCTTGAATTCACTGAGCTCCTGAGAGCGACCCATTTTTTCCACAAATGTTTGTAGAAGAAGTCTGCATGCCTTGGTCCTTCATATTATATTCCTGTGGTACTGGAACACCAGCATTCAATTATTTGGAGGGGTGTCCCAATACTTCTGGCAATTTAGTGTATTATTTAAGCATTCTGCTACAATTGAAAGAAAGTACTTAATCTGCTATATTTATTATTTAGGTTTATGTGCTTGCAGAAGGAATAATGGCTCGTCCTAATAACAGAAAATTAGTAGACGTACATCCCTTAATTTAACTGGGTATTCAAATCCAGATGAAACCTATGATCCTCAGTTATTTTCACTGTCTACTTCAATTAGTATAGATTCAACATGCTAAAGAGAGCCTTTTAAGTTCTAGCAGTGGCGACCTAAAGGTTAGGCATGCGCATCTGTAATCAAATAATTGCTGGTTTGAATCCCTGACCAACAAAGTACCACTGAGGTACCCTGAGCAAGATGCTGCTCTGGCTGCAGAATTAGCTGCCCCCTGCTGTGTCATGGTGTATGGGGTAAATGCAGATGGCATATTTCTTGTTGCGCACTGTGTGCTATGGTGTGTGTCAACTATTCACTTTCCCTTTAAGGGCTGAGGCATCAGAGGTATATTTATGGTAGAAGGGGGAAGAGAAAAGAAAGAGTCAAGTAGCTCTGAATGAAACTGGAATACTTTTGGACTTATTTTTGCAGCCAACTGCAGTCCAGTAGTCAAAAATGGCTCATTGATGTTAGGATGTGCATGTCTATACTGTAAATCAATAGACAACCCCATGCTATAGTTGATTCTGTAAAATCTAAAGCATTTAGAAAAGTATACTGCAACATTCCCTGTGCAACTAACAGATGAATACAAAATATAATGCCGACTTCGCACTCAGCTGGGGGGAGTGCATTTTTACGTGTGCATTTTTATTCCAGTCCACCACCTGCATGCCTGAATTAGGTAATCAAGGAATGATAAATGGCACAAAGTTCAAGGGTATTTTGTATATATTGGAAACTTGATTCAGTCTGCAAAAACAAACTCAGGCTTGGTAGGAAATCCACCTTTCAGCAGGACAGTGCTATCAAACAGTGGGCCATATCAGCAACTCTGGATCACGAGGGTGAGCGTTGTGGAGTGAGAATGATAAAAATTACACAAGAAAAAGGAAGCATAATATAGAGCCACCATGAAACACGGCTAATCAGCGTAAATGTGATGGATGCTTGATTCCTCTCTGCTGTCCTCACAGCGCTTCCAGCTGCCTTTCATTTCCTTTTTTGTTTGTATAGTAAGGCCTATTGGTATATTAGAGCTTGTAAACATCATTTAGGAAGTATGGTGCCTTGGCCTGAATTTAAATTATCTTAAGGGGATAAAAATACAAGTTATTATTGGGTAAGGAAAACCAAATTAAGTTGTTACTTTATCAGATAAAAGTCATCAAAAAAAAATGAATCTTACATTTTTTTCCCTGACATTGCTGCCGATGAACTTTCACTGCAGTTTCCCTAAAAGCAGTCAAAACAATTACACTTTATTGCTACTTGTAGTGTTTTGTCATTATTTTTATGCTATTGTTTTTGTGGTAAAAAGTAGACCGATTGGAATGCAGTACCCATCCTTTTTCTGTTTTAGCCATAAATAATAGCACATGTCTCAATGTGAGGAAAATTACATCCTCCCAAACGCAAACATTTAAAACTTTGCTCTTGCACAAATTTAGATAATATATCCAACGACATCAGAATCATTCTGAAATATCCTTTGGCTTATGAACTATAACATAACAACACACACACACAAAAAAATCTATTTAAAAATAATAAGCGGCGATGACAAAGTTTACTTTCATTTTTCTTCCAGTGTGTCAATGACAAACCAAATATTACAAGATTGCCTTTGGTCTGCTGGCTGGTGTGAGAGTAACAGTTAGAGACAAGTCTACACACACATTTTCATGCACGTAAGAGTTTTATTACCTTGTAAATAGCTTGTAAGTCTTGCAAACTAGCCTAATGCTTTTGATGTAGATCATTTTAGGTTTATAATGGAATAATAGATTTGCCATAAGATTCCTTGTATGAGTGTGGTGATGTGAAAGTGTGAGTGTCACGCCAGATACGTAAGAGTTGTCAGGCCTGATATCATGAAATATGTTAGGCATTAATGTACAGTCCCCTCAGAGGATCATGAGCTTCCTGAAAGGTGAAAGGTGGAGGGTCACATGCAGAGTCATTTGGATGGCAGACATGGATGGGAATTGGATGGATTAGACTTTGGAAATGGACGCTGGTTTGGATCCTTTCTGGTCTAAACTAGTGAAGAATAGAGTTGAACTTGCTTGAACACACAGTGTAGGCTCTGAAAACAGACCTCTTGATCAGGGAAAGATTACAAACTGTTACAGAGAAGCGCTATGGCAGATAGGTACAGTTTTATGTTCAAGGACATACTTTGCTTTTGATTTTTAACTTATTTTAATAAAATAAATTAACATGGACACAATTTTTGGGAGCCATAATCTATATTTTGTAGCCCATTTGTGGCAGTAACTGCAATCAAATGCTTTCTGTAGCTCTGATTGAGAATCTTGCACTTCACAACAGATACTGCCACTTCAGAACAGTCCGATGTATTCTCTTCAGTTATTCTTGGGTGCTCTTATTTGTACATTATGACCTGCATCTGATGCAGATTTCTAACACTAGGTAGTATGTTTCACCCCAGGATGCCTGGATGAGCTTCTGGTTTCATTGTGCCCTGAACAGATTCAAGGTACCTGGTGCCAGAAGCAGCACAGCAGCCTAATAATATTACTGAGCCTCCTCCATGGTTCACAGCGGGGATGCTGTTCTTTTCCTTGACAGCATCTTTATGTCTTTTGTGAATAGAGCTGCTGTGACTTACCAAGAAGCTCTCGTTTGCTTTCCATCTGTCCAAAGGACATTCTCCCAGAAGCCCTGTAGCTTGACAACATTTTAGCGTTTTTAGTAAACTATAGTTAGGCTTTTTTGTGTCCAAATTTTGGAACTGGGGTCATCCTGGGTTTTCTATCATGGAGATACTTTCATGCTGGAGGTCAGCCTGGATCTGATCTGACGTTTTCCTTGGTTCGTCCTCCACCATTCAAACTGTCCTTCTGTTTAATCTGTTTAATTTTCCCCTTACAGACACACCCGGGGAGACTGCCTTTGCTGGGGTGACCAGAACATGAAACTCTTTGGTGATGATCTTGCCATTAACCACTGATTCACTTTCTGCAAGGACCTTGCACACAGCTAATCTACTGAAAGAGAATTTCAACTTTTTTGCTAGTGGATTTCGATTTCTGCTAACTTTGAAAGCGGACCAATTAGCTTCTGCCCAGTTTACAATTACTTACTATAAATCTGCTAACATTTTGTTCATGGGTAAACAAAGTTTAATGTTTACAAAGCCTAGAATCACACATATTTGTTCCAGTTTGCTGCGAGCATGTCTGCAACAGTCTATCTATCTACCGGAGATGTGCAAAATTGCGGATCGCAATATGTTTAAAGCACAACTAAAGACGTATTTATTTAAGTTGGCGTTTAATAATCTGTAA
>JABFEB020000038.1:2501630-2513184 GCA_019775895.2 Stomatorhinus ivindoensis | reverse complement strand
CACACACGCACACACACTGCTGAGTTGCATTGCATCAAGGTGAACAAGGTCAGGACTGATACAATAAAGCTAACAGAATGTTTTCTTCTCATACAAATGAATTAGATATATTTTACCACATAAATACAAAATCTGCAGAATATAATTACATTTCTGTTTCATTAACAAAAAATGGCTGCATTTTTTAAATAGTACACAACAATACTGATCTTCTGCCCAAATTCAGTCTTTCCATACTTATTTTGCTAATAAATCTTATAGCACAGTACAACAAAACACATTTTGTAAGTAAATGAGAATAAGGGTAGCCATAACAAAAAAATAAATATCACAATAAAATGGATTGTTTACTTTTGTTTTAACAAGTAATATGACCATTTTAAAATCTCCACGTCATTCATAAACCAATATAAAACAGACATACAATAGAATAATGTAATGATGTCTAAGTACAATTTTTAAATTAATTTCAAGAGGTTATATATTTTAAAAGTAAACTCTAGTCTTATAAACATAAAAACACTTCATTTGAAAAATTATCCTTTGTGAGAATAACATTTTTAGTTTTTGTCTTATGTCTTTTTAAATAACTATTTAATTCTTCAAATTCCACCATCTTGTACGGGAAGCAGTTACAGCTATCCTCATGTTTTCGTTCTGTTGCCTAAACAGCCCTAACATTGCATGTGTTGACCTTCATTAACTGCTGTTGTGTTGACTGTCCCATGTCTTTGTGTGTACTACACCTCTGTCCATCTTATCATGCTGACAGTTAAATCTAGCATATTGCACCAAAGTAACTTTGCTTGTGTATAACCTGAAACAACCTTTTAAAAAAAAAAATCTTTTTTTCTTCCTGCTTGGGTCATCAGCTAGACTCAGACTCACAATCCGCAACAGTGTCTGAAGAACAAATCTAGGGGTTTACACAATCCTGTCTACTGACTCTGCTTAAAGGAGGTCATTGAATAATTTTGTATTTTAGTGCTTATTCGTGTTTTTTCATGTAATTTGTCTCTTGACAAATTATTGTCAGTTACTACACTACACTTGTACATATATTCATAACATAGCTGTAACTACTTATCTCTAACAATATAATTAATCCCAGCAGAGTCACATGAGGCATTGATTAAGACATCTGCTGATACAAACCTAGTGAATTCTTCACGGAAAGCATGCTCTGGTTCATGCTGTCATTCTGCCTCCTTTGAGCTCCCACAATGCACCACTATGCAGTTTAGACAGAAGCTGGCATTGTGTGGATCAAGGCAATCTGCATTTCTTTATTGTATTCTGCAGTGCCGTCGGAGTGACCTGGTTCTGAGGCATTGCCTTCATGCACGTCTTCTCACTGTTTGTCATCTACCTCATGGGTTTCACCAGGAAAGCACTTTATGTAGAACGTGCATGTGAACAGTCCTCTTCAAACGTACCCAGAAATGTACGTCAGAGGTTGAATACTGTACATCTATGGTCTCAGATGAAAACAGACACCACATCATTTGCCAATAACACTCTTTGTACAACTGACAAACTCCTTTGTGTTTAGCACACGATTCCCTTTGTCACATTTCCTACTGTCATAAACATTTGAATGCTTGGTCATGCTTTACTTGAGGGAACATGAATAATGTAGTAATACATTCTTAATGCAACAATTAACCAGTAGCTAAGTGTTAGTTACATACTGATCCCATGTTTCTTCATCATTAATCAACCGTGACAGATCATGTATTCCAAAAAGGCACTATATTAGCTAGCAGTTAACTAATTAGTTAATAAAGGTAAGAATTCACTAGAAGGGCAAAAATGACTTAACTCATTTACTACTCAAGAACAAATCATTAACTAATATAGGTTTCCCCATTAAATACATTAACTGATGATTAATGATGAATGAACATGGGATCAGTACTTAACAAACACTTAGTTACTAGTTAATTAATGCATTAAGTAAGCGTGTACTACTACATTATTCATGTCCCCTCAAGTACTCGCCAAAAGCTCAAGTGTTCTTAATAAGTAAAAGTATGTTGACTTCTTAATACACACAATTTTGCTATATATGATTGCATTTGTAGGTTAGCTATGAAGACAGAACTCAATAATAATTATATTTTGCAAACCATCTAATCTTTGAAAATATTTGGATATTATATGTGAATTCTTCTCTAACAATCCAAAATATGCTCTTTGCCTCAAATAGAATTAAAATCAATTTTTTAAAAACTTGTATTTATTCAAAAATATGTGATATTCTGCTCTGTCGTGTAAGCTTACGTACCATGCCTTCACAATTATTAGTCAATCTGCTGCAGCTCTGCATTAAATCGGTTCACACGGTGAAAGGAAAGATGCATTCCTTAGTAAGGACAACATGTTTTCCACTTCTGCTGGAATTCCAATTACTAGCATGCCAGATGCATGCCACAGAAAAATACAATAGCCATAGGTGTCAAGTACTGGATATATAGGAATTTCATAGGCTGACTTTATGATTTACCATGGGTAAGAACCTGCACTGCAGAATTCCCCCTGATCTCGCACTCCTTAACACAAAACTGCCTACGTTTCCAAAACTCAAGGAGGAACAATCAAACCAGAGAGAGAGAGGCAGTGATCCAAAAAAAGACTCAGGTGAAGTTAAGTATGGGCCAGACGCTGAGTAACCGAGAGTGAAATGGACAGGGGAGCCTCTCACCTACCTGAAATATAAATACAAAAACACCAGAAATACACACCCCAATGCAAACAGATAGTTTCATTAATTTTTAAGGCTGAAAAAAAAGAATGAAATTCAAAAAAGAAAGAATTGCAAATATTCTGCAGCATCATTTTTCGGGTGAAAATGGATCGTTCTTTAAAAGGACAGGACCCCAATTAAGACCTGAGTTAGGCCCCCCTCTTCATAAATGCCCCAGTCTCCTGCTCTTCTCCCCCCTTATTATAATCTGAGACAGACATTCTATCCCAGGACTCCATGCTTGACTCGCCTCCCTTTTGAGTCATTCATAAAATTCTAAAATCTAGGTGACTCATCAAGAAAATTGCGGACATCCTGCTCTATCTGCTGCTCAGACTCATAGTTCCCTCCTTTTGTGTGCACAAGGGAATTTGCTTTTCTGTTGGAGGCAGTGAAGTTGTGAAGTACTACAGGACCATTTATATTTGTCCCCGGCTAATGCGGGAAGGACTGCAGCTTTCTCTCTCTCTCTCTCTCTCTCTCTCTCTCTCTCTCTCTCTCTCATTCTCTCTCGCTCTCTTGCTCTTTTTTCACACTCACTCTCTGTGCACCAGAATGAAGGAGGGAGGTAAGCATTCCTCTGCCGGACATCAGCTGATTGACTAAGTCATCTTTTCATTTTTTTTTGGCTCTGTGTCCCACCCCCTTACACACACACTCCCCACACCCCTTACCTCCACTGATCTCCACCGGACTCCTTCTCAGAGGAGTGTACAGGGTGTTGACAGGCAGGCAGGAACTGCACCAGGGAGACAAACATGGAGTCCTGGATAAATGGAGTTCTGCACAGGTGTACGCACTTCAGGGATATAGTGCATTGCGGTCTTTTTATCGGCTTGCTTTTAGGTAAGGTTACAAACTGCCTGTTATCTCTTCCTCATCCCTGCCTTTCTTTCTGCCCCTCTCTGTCTCACGTTCACCTGGCTGGCTGCCTGCAGCAGGGAGGCATGAATTGTGCTGATCTCTCTCCCTTTCGAAGTGTGCAAATTTATGTGCCATTACAATCAGCTCCATAAAAAGTACTTAGAATGTGCTAAAAATGCTTATTTACATTGTCGGGATTTTCAAATATATGATAAAACATTTTTCATTAGTCATTGTACTGTTCTTTCTGAGTTTCATCTTAGTTTTTTTTCTGTGTGTTCATGCTTTGTGCAAATTTTCTATTTTTTATGCAAGAGGTCTTTCCCACTTTCTGTACCTGATGTGTAATTTCTTTCTTTCAGTATTGAACTTGACAATATGTTCAATATAACATTCAGTAAACTTTAATGAAAACAACTTTCAGCGCTGTCACACAATGACATGGCTGCTTTTATATCGGTATATGCATTTAAAATATGATGGCCGGTTTTACAGACATGCTTTGGCAATATAGTGGCTGGTTCTCTGAAAACATTGATGATAAAGACTATGGTACTGCAGACCGCAATCTTCTAGAGGAGTAAGGAGAAAAAGTTCAAAACTGCATTAAAATAGACATACGCTCGCTTCGCTTGCATGCTGGAAGACTGTTTCTCCAATTACTCCCTTCGACATTTTAAACACCTTTTAACTTGACTTGTTTTAAAGTACAGAGATACGGGCATTTCTTGTAAAATCGGCCTCTAAGCTCTGCTCTGTGTGTGTTGAGTTAATCTCCTGGTGATGTGTTGGATTTTCTCCCACGATACACGGTCATGCAGCTGGGCGATTTGGTTTCTCTAAATTCCCTGTAGTGATTGACTGCATTGTGACACTGCACATGTTACATCGCATGCACCGGGGGGTGCTGCTCATGTCGCGTTTGTGCACCTTTTCTTTAGAACAGTGCTATGGGATAGTGCCAAGCCGCATGTCCCTTTAATAAGTTTGCCTTAACTGGAAGGTAGAATCTGATAAAGGGGAGCTGAGAGTCATCAGGAGAGTTGGAGCTGTAGAGGAGAAAATATGTATTCTTAGTCTCTTATATTTATGCTCCAGTGCTTTGTATTTTTATAATTTGTTCAGCATATTTACCACATCCCTTGTTTGTTGCATTCACCCCGCATTACTCCCCACCAAACCTGGAAATACGTCATCTCCCACTCATCCATACCAGCCATGCCATTCCTCCTTTCAGGATCGCTTTTCCATTGCTTAGACTATTGCAATTACCATCCTCCCTGGAACTTAACTGGATCTCTGACAGACTGATTGTGTTCTTGTAGGATTCGGGTATCGTTACCATCGTCATATTCGTTCTGCTTCTCCTCGTGAGGGTTACGGTGGCAGCATGCCAGGCAGATCAGCCCAGACCACCCTTTCAAAGGTCAAAAACTCTTGCCCAAATATTTCACAGACGCTGTGAGATATAATCCATCCAGTATGTTCTGGGTCGGCCCCGGATCTCCGCCCATTAACATGTGGCAGTTACAGCTCATTTGGAAGTCAGCTGGCATCCTTCTAAGATGACTGGCATCCTTCTAAGATGACTGGCATCCTTCTAAGATGACTATTCTTGATCCAAAGGCGCAGCGGCTCCATTTCGAGGATATTTAGGATTTTCAAAATGCTCACCCAATCGCAAAGAAGTAGCATCATGCTGGAGATACGCCCTTTTGGCTGCCTGTATGCGTGACCTTGTTGAGTAGGATATTACTCACGGTTCATGAGCATAGGTGCAGATAGGGACATCTTCACCACTATTAACTTGGCTGCAAAACCGCAGCCATCAATTCATTCTGCCTGTCAAATTCACATTCCCTCCTATTATCATTGTGAATAAGATCCTACAGTATTTGAGCTCTTTGACTGTGGGCATACTCTCCTCCTCACTGGAAGAGAATAGTCCACTACTGCACAGGAGAACACTGTAGACTCTGTACTGGTTTTCATCTCGGCTGTTTTACATTTGGCACTGAACCCCTCAAGCATATGCAGGAGTTCCTGGCCATAGAAGTACAACATAATCTGCAAACTGCAATGATGTCACCTCTAGCTTCCCATACTGTACACCATTTTAGCTTTACCTTGATATCCTGTCCATGAAAATCATAAACAAAAGTGGAAAGACACACCTTGCCAATACCCACTCTAAATTTCAATTTCGTGCCAATTATGTAGATGCAACTTTTACTACATTCAGATAGGGATCGAAAAGCATGCAGTAGAAGTCATAGTACCCCACGTTCCCGAGGCACATCACACAGCACATTATGAGGCATGCAGTCATATGCAATCTCTAAGTCTGCAAAGCATATGTAGACTAAGTAAGCATATTTCCACAAATCCTCAGACCGAAATGTGAGGGAGATTGCAATCTGCATTGTTCTTTTTGAATCCTAGGATTGACTATTGGGTGCAGTGTCATCCCTAATACTCTGGCATAGGCTTTTCATAGAAGGCTGAGATATGACCCCCACAAATTGAAACACCATTTAGAAAAACCACCATTGTTTTCCAGTCCAGAGGTACTTCCATACCACACGGTCCTAACTTCCATACCACACGGTCCTAACTTCCATACCACACTGAACAGTTGTATCAGCCACATCACCCCCAGTAAGATCCAGTGCTTTCAACATTTCTGGATGGAATTCATCCACCCATGCAGCTTTTCCCCTCTGGAGTCCTATGACTGCTGGAGTGATTTCAGCTCCAGTGATTCAAATCCATCAGAAGTATCCAACACTATAACCTGGTGAGAGGGCACCATGAGTTCTTTAAAGTTTCTGTCAAAGTTCTTTCTTCTGCTCGCCAATATTCTTGAGTTGCACTTCTCCTCTAGTGCTGAACACAGCTTGATCAAGGTCCTGCCTCCCCCGTAATGAGGCATCTAACAGTCTTCCAAAACATCTTTCGGTCACCCCAATGTCATCTACAAACTCTTTCCATGCACCAGCTTGTGTTTCCATTGCAGCTCATCTAGCATGTTGTTGTGTGTCAGCGGCCCTGTCAGGAGAATTCCATGCAAACACTTCCTTGAAGGTCTCCTTCTTCAGGTTGCCCCAGCTTCAGTTTCCACTAACAGCTCTGAGGTTTTTCACCTTGAGAAACTCCAGTTTGCTTCTAGAGTCCAAACAATGCATGGAGGAATACCTTTCTATGGCCCGAACTAGCTGCAGAGACTTTCGTACATGAGATGTAAAATTGCACTTTATCTTAATATTGAACATACTACTGTACGGTCATGTGTCTATTGTCATGCTATATTTATACCCTGTATAACCGCATGCATTACAGTATATTAATGTCAAGATGTACATGTGGACTGACATTCCAGTCAAAATGTCCCCCTTCCTTGTGCACTTAGCTTCCTGTGTTATTATTATTACTAGTTTCAATCTCTGCCCTGCTAGCATTGTGTGTCTGGTTTGCTCTGTCTTCATCATACCTATTTGGATATTCTGTATTTTGTATCATCGATTGTTATGCTACATTCCGTGCTGATTTGTACAGCTATGAGGTCACCGTGTAATACTTGTATTCCTTTCTTACTGCATTGCTTGTCACGGTCTACATATTTTGCTTTGTTGGCTTATCTGTTTATTTTCTAATGTTCATCACTGTCCTGCCCTGCCCTGCCCTGCCCTGCCCTGTGTTCTCCACCCTGTTGTAAATTATTGTAAAACCCATCATGCTGATTCGGCTGTGAATTCATCACACAGATTTCTGTGAAGAATTAAAATTATAATCAAAAATATTAATACATTGAATTCCAAATTAATGTACACTGCCATTCAAATGTTTTGCACACACTGAGATCTTCTACATTTGCATGTTACTCACTTAACAATTACTGAAAATACACAATATTTTTTGGTAACAAATAAATTTACAGTATGTTCACCATTTGAGTTCCTTTATTAGCTAGAAAATGTCATATCTTTTATTCATCAGATCAACCCCCTCTAGCAGTTACAACAGAGGAGAAAATTCAAGGCATTCTTTCTACAAAGGACATTAAATACTGCTCTAATCCAAACTAATGCATTTAAAGGACAGCCTAGAATTTGACTCTGCCATCACTACAGTACATAACCAGTTAACAGGATGTCAGACATGCACTTTTACATACTCTTTCCATGTTATAAAGGAAACCTGTTTTATTTGCCTTATATTTTCATTTATAGTTGTAATAATGCTTAACAAGAAAAAAAAGTCAGCAGTTTATTAAATAAATGGAAAAGTGGCAAAAATTTGTGGTGGGCAAAAACGTTTGATGTTTGGCTACCATATATTTCTGTAATGTAAGTAGGCCCATTTGACGAAATCCAGGAGTTACTAATGAGAAAAAAGACAAAACTAACAAAATACTGAACAGTTGTATACTTCTTATACAAATTGGCTGTTTATTGTGGGTTACATGGAATAAAATTTTAGGATTTAGTAGCAGTTTTAGTAATTTTGTGTTACTGATTTTTTGCTGCCTATTTTGTGTCTGCTGCCCTACATTAAAAACAAACATTATATTTCTCCAAAAGATTTTGGTCTTCAAAATTCTTGAGAATATGAGAATGGCTCACATTTTAATTCATTCAATATTTAAAGTTAAACTTGCAGTGTACAGATTTCCAACAAAAAAACTACTTGCAAGCAACTATGCGCTGAATTTCAGTGCTTTCAAAAAGACTTGATGAACAGATGGCATTAAAAGGATAGGGTACTGTGTGATAAGTAGGGATGTTAAATAATATTTTTTTAATCGCATACCTTGGTGATTAATGGAGTATACCACATGTAGATACTGTATATTCAACAGGCCAATAAAAACATTTACTCCTGACAGTGTGATTGATGTAAAACCTTAAACCTACTTGGGAAATGACTAAAAACAGAAGCCTGACAACCACGGAAGGTGCACTTTATAACATGAAAGATCGCGAGATTTTAAGGTATAAGCCCTAAGTAGAATAAAATAAATCTTATACATAAATCTTACTTATATATTTTATCCTATGTATGCCTCCATCTGGAAATGTTTTAAAAAGAAATAAGCCTGGGGCCTGTATCACAAAGCGAGATTTGTTACTTAGCTAGATAACTTGTCATATTAAAGGTACTCCAGTTTAAATGGACTTTATCTTTTTTCACATACTTTTAGCCCAGGTTAAATCTGACGTGTTATCTTGCTAAACCAGAGATCCAGTAAAAATACAGGCTCCACGTAGCATCAGCTTCCCTATGAGATGCTAATAGAATGTTTTGGTTTTATTTTATTATGATTATTATGACTATTATGATTATAGCTTACCATTCCATTCATGTTACAGCACTCTCTGGTGTTACCAGAGTGCCATGGACTGGGCATCTGGGTATGTTGGCATTAAAAGCTATTCATTTTATATCATTAATCAACTATTAATACAACTGAATCAATGATAGATCAATTTGATCTGTATCTGTTGGGGGGAGACATTTTAAAATCTAGGGTGACCAGATAATCTATGTCAGGGAGCACACTTTGAGCTAGGACAGATTTTGCAAACTACCATTTCAATTAAAAAGATCATGATCTGCTAATTCTACAATCATGCATGCATCACTACTAATGTTAATGTGAAACAGCTGGATAAGTCTTTCAATCAAAGAAGCAAACCAATCAAAACGCGAGAAAACTGAAGTTATTAGCCAAGAACCTGAGCCTGTCAGTTTCCAAGCAGTTTGTAAAACCTGAAGTAGCTCAAAGTGTCCAGCCTGACATGGATCATCTGGTCACCCTATTAAAACCTCACATTGTTAATGCAATGCACACAAGGACTTGACCTTGATGCAAGCACTTACAGGGAGCCAATGGAAGGAGACAAGAAGAGGTGTAACATACTATGCATTTTGATTTTGGAGTGATTTCACAACTGATCTTCCTAATGTTACGTGTCATAAGGAAATAGCTGTAATACATCTAGCTGTTAATCTGCTAATTTCCCCATAGGTTCCATCTTTAAAAGGTTACATTGCTGGTGATGTTTCCCTTTCCAGTCTGTGCTGTTGTTGTCATGTCATTAACCAATTCAGTTCAAATTTTACTTGATTTTTACATAATCAACTTGGATTACATATCGCTAATTTAAATCTTCACCAATTTAAACTATGGTACCTAATCATTCACTTATTACAAGTCATAGGCAGTTATGTGTTCTGAATGTTCTGCGAATATAATATGTATGAGCTGAGAAAATAGAGAATGTTTGATAATATTGTTTGATAATAACTTTTTCGATGAATTCATTTTACTAGTTTATGTATAGACTAAAATTTTTATTTACATAAACTGAAAATCCCCAAGGGGTAATGAAAAAGAAAACGGAAACTGTGCCTTTAAATAACAATAGGTATTTGCTTAAATTGTGTCATGCTTAAATTATGTCATCTTGCCTGTGAATTGACAGCTTTATTATAATAAAACTATGGTCTAAGTAATGTGGTCTAACAGATCTTAAAATAAGTCTGGCACAATGCACTACATTCAGATGATATATAAGCTGGTACTCAATACACTAACTGCGTCTAGATTTATACTGTGACTCTCCGTTTGCTCTTTACTGTGGCTCTGGTACCAATGCCCACTGATGCTCTTACTGGCCATTTTGGCAGCTGCAGCTTGTTGGATTAATAGTAATCTGTAATTTTGCTTGTACATCCCTCACAGCCCTGAGCTGGGGGCAGTCTTCTGTACCAGCTATGTGAGACCTGAGAGAATGGTGTCTTTGTGATGGAAGTACAATCAGCATTAAATTTCACATCTGCAAGCAAAACACGGCCCCCAATGAAAACATATCCCTGATCACAAGTCCTTCCTTATCGATCATGATGGGAATACTGTCAGCAGGTTGGCAGAGATATACAGCTGGCAGATTCAGCAGATCATGAGGCCAAAAAAGGAGCTGACCCTGTGGTTCGCTGTCTGCAGCCTCACAGAAGTCGCAGTCATTTGTTAGTGAATCGAATATTGTGAAATGGAACTTATTTACACAAAAATAATTGGTAACGCTTTTCTGTAGGGGGGACAAGTAAGTCAGTAACTGTTGGTACTCAAGTACAAATCATGAATAAATACAGTAACTGCAAAGTACGACTGCAAAGTTCAAGTTATGATTATGATTGATTAATGACAAATGTACTGCTACATTATCTGTGCCTCAAATTTAGCGTTGCCAAATCATTTATAATCATTTTTAATACTTCTTTTCCAGTGTTCTTATATTTTGGTCGCTGAATTACAGCAATGGCAATACATTATGGTTATACATTATGTTTACTTTGGATTCTGGTTAAGTAGTTCAATTTTTCACTGCTCACTGCCTTTTATCTTTTTTCCTTGCTTCAGGGATATGGCAAACCAAAGCCCTGGAAATGTCAGTGGGCAAAATCCCCTTCATTGAGGCTGTGAACGGCAGCACTGTGTTACTGCCCTGTACTTATGCGAGCTGCATTGGCATTAAAAACCTCTACTTCAGTTGGCAGTATGATGACAATGGCACCATGGAGAAGGTGAGGTACGATCAAAGCCACCATGTACATTCAATCTTGCATAGTTTTATTATACTAAAACTCAGTTAGTCAGGTATACTTTTTATTTGTAGTGTGTATATATCATGATCTGGGACACCTGGCCATTACACCACCAGCAACTTTCATGACGTCCCATTCTAAATCCATAGGCATTAAGATGAAGTTGGTCCCTCCTTTGCAGTTATAACAGCTGTCACTCTACTGTGAAGGCTTTCTACAAGATTCTGGAATGTATCTATGGGAATTTTTGCCCATTTATCCAGAAGAGCATTTGTAAGGTCAGGCACTGATGTTGCGTGTGAAGGTTTGGCTCACAATCTCTGTTGTCGGTCGTCC
>JABFEB020000038.1:2481416-2494305 GCA_019775895.2 Stomatorhinus ivindoensis | reverse complement strand
ATATATATATTGGTAATGAGGATAGATGAGGAACAGGTGTGGGTCATTAACAACCAACCGAAATACTATGGCCAAGAAACTACACAGGAGAGAAAAGGAACATTAGACGTAACTACATAACAGGACACAAGCAGGGTAAACCTGGAACAAAAACACTAAAAGTAAGAACTGATGGACTGATTCTGAATAAATAAACATGATAACAAATGCAACAAATGGCAACAAAATGTCCAACATAATTGGCCCATGACAACAGGGAACCACAATTATTTAGCCGTTTGCACGGCCCATTCAGCCATGCCGCAGCCCAGGGAGCAAGGAAAAACAATAGGGACAAAGAACTTTGTTGAACCCAAGGAGACACCAAGGAAAGAACTGGATGGTCAGTGACACCTGCTGGCCAAATGGGGAAATGACAAACAGAATTGGACAAGGCAGGGACCGATCCTGACATACAGCATTTACACTCACGGGGTACTTTATTAAAACAACAATTTAATATTGAGAAGACCCACCCTTTGCTGTCAGAAAGACCTGATTTGTTTGTGGCTTGGACTCAACCAAATGTTGGAAACAATCCTTAGATATTCTGGTCCATGTTGACATCACAAGATTGCTACATATTTGTTTGCTGCACATTTCTGCTGCGAATCTCTCATTCCACCACAACTCAAAGGTCCTCTATTGGATTCACATTTGGTGACTGGAGAGGCCATTGAAGTATGTTGATCTCATTGTCATGTTTATAAACCTAGTTTCAAACAACTTCTGCTTTTTGACATGGTGCATTATCACGTTAGAAGTAACCGTTAGAAGATGAGTAAATTGTGGCCATGAAGGGATGCATATGGTTAGCAACAGTACTCAGGTAGGCTCTAGCATTCAAGCAATGATCAATTGGTATCAATGGCCCCAAAGTGTGCTAAGAAAATATTCCCTACGTCACCATCAGCCTGGACTGTTGACACAAGGCAGGGTGGGTCCATAGATTCATGATTATACCAAATTCTAACCCTACTATGTGTGACATTTTTCCACTCTTCTAATCAACTGTATGATTTTACTCACTATAATCTCATTTTCCCATTTTTAACTGATAAACACGTTTTAAATGCTTTATTTAGATGTTGTCATTTTCAAATCTATATAAATGCAAATGTGATTAAAGAAGAATAGCAAGGGTATAAGATTAAATTTCAGACACTGCTCATTGGCGAGTTGTACTATTTTTAGGACAGGCCAGTGGGTGGCTCCGGGGGTCCTTGGGGGCATCCTGGTGCCCGCGGGCAGCATGTTGGCGACCCCTGACCTAGAGGTTCTGCTTGCTACTGCTGTAATGAGTGGCTATTTGAATTAACAAGGCACGTTCCATACACAGAACATCTGCTCAATTCTGTGTGCATGAAAAACCCATTACGTAGCATATGCAGCTGCGCAGGATGTCACCTTCTGAAGGGGTGCCGACGTGGAAAACTGCTGATGCCACCACCTAGGAGATCAGCCTTTTATGAAATACTTAAACAACCTGTCTAGTACTAACAACCGCGCCTTGGTCAATTAAATAATATTTTTCCCCCATTCCGATGTTTGATCTGAGAATTAACTGAAGCCAAAGTGGCCCATGAGTCTATATATTCTACTAAATTATTAAAAATTTTCCTTATTCATATAAACTTACAGCAATTCACAAACATACATCTCGACTCTATTAGTAATATTATTTGAATATTTGATTTATACTTTGCTATCACTGGCAAAATGATACATTAGCGGTTGAAAACAATCACCTTGTATATTTAGCTGTCAATCTGTCTCCAGAGTGAATTCCTTGTATGCGTATTGTACATATTCAACCTAGAAACACTGTACAAGTGACTACTAAAGACTGATGGACATTGATATTAAAGTATTTAGTTATGTTAATGTAACTGACAGTTAAGGTTCTTGGCAATCACAGCAGTGAAAATGTATATAAGCTGTCACCTTTGCAACTGCATGGGAATAACAGACCTGCTTTAAATTGCTAGCAGCTAAATTACATTTTTTGACAAAGCTCTGTGTTAGATATGTAACCCGGCCTATTGTTCTGTAATAATTGTGCACTTAACAAATATATTATCGCCAAGCCATTGGATTACTGCAGATAAACCAGGAGTTGGACCTTTGTTTAAAGTATAATTTTAAATGAAATATCAGTCTCTTTATATCAACCATTAATTTAAAAATCTGCAACAAGCCATTATTCTTCCTGAATAATACATGTGAATTTCTCAACATTTTTGCTAAAAAAAGTTGCAGAAATATGTTTCTTTAATTGGGGTACAAATCATCACACTATGCCTTGATAAGAAACACAACAATTATGCCTTGAAATGCCAAATAATAGTGGAATGTTAGTCTTACAGAAATAATTTGCTGTTTTGTCATATACAGTATGTAAAATTGCGACCAGAATTTTACAAATGTATAGTATGTGATACTGTCATTTATCTGTCCCTAGTAATTTGACAGCGTTTGACAGTATGTAATTTATTTAAACAATTGTTCATAAATTTGCATAACTATTTTTATGTCAGTTGTGTTTAAATATACTAGCAACTGTATAGACATGTTTCTTTGAATTACTATTTCACCTGCCATCAGATTTTTTTAGAACCTTCTGCTGTCACACATGGAGAACTGTAAGCCTTGTGGTTGATTATGATGAAGGGAGACACAATCGTCAGCTGACTGCAGTTTGACTGAAATTGTGTCATTTAGTTAGCTGTAACATATATGTGTCTATTTCTTTATTAGTGGAACTGAAGAACTTGAATGAGAAGTGAATGTGTGACATTACCCTAAAACTGCTGAAGTCGTAAAAATTGACTGTGATATGTTAAATCATATGTTTAGACAATGAGCTGTAAGGGCTGCCTGTTGTACAGCTTTTTAATCATTTTGCCTTTGAAGGAAATTTTCCTGCAAAATTAACTGGATTGTAAGATCATTGCACTACTGTTACATAATGCTGTTTCTTTTGTTAGTACATATGCCATCGAAACTATGATGCGATGTTACTAAAATTATGGTAACTGTCACAAAAATGTTCCCTATGCTTCATGTTGGCTTTATTGTAGGAGCACATGACAAAAATAGGCACTTTAAAACCAAAATAAATTTCTTAAAGGAATTTTCTGAATAAAAAGTGTTGTTATTATTATTATTATTATTAATAGGTGCAATCCTGATATACCATATAAACTGCAGTCCTCTAAAATGATTCTTCTACCTTCAGTGTGAGTTTATCTATGTTGCTCCTACTCGGCGAATCATTACTCTCTTTTTTGCTTCAAATATGATAGCTTCAGTTTGGTCATTTGTGCATCAAATGACAGTTCAGGCTGAATTTGATCAAAAATCAATTCATTTTTCTTGCATTCAACGGTATTTTTTTAAAGTCTTTGCTGACACCAAAGTTCAGTTTGCAAGAAGTCAACATCCATAAAAAGGTCAATAGAATGTTCTGAATTTTTCTAGCCTTCGTTCTTAGTGTTTTCCAATCAGGTCCTCGGGGATCCACAGACGGTCCACGTTTTTCTCCCTTACCAGGAGCTGGGAGGGAGCAAAAATGTGGATTGTCTGCAGGTCCCCGAGGACTGGATTGGGAAACATTATCTTAGACTTTGTCAGAGATACATCAACTACTATTTCAGTATAACATTTTTTTCTAGGTCCTTCATCACAACTCTGCCAAAAGAGTCCATCCGAAACATTCTCCCTGACTGCTAGATTCTTTGTTGTTCTAAGGAGGCAAAAGCTGTGTTCATCATGTTTAGCTACAATTTTGCCAGTTTCTGTGTCACATTCAATGTAGAGAATCTTCATACTGACAATGAGAACATCTGGTGCACCCATTTTCCTGTGAACACTTCTTAGTTGAAAATAGTCAAAACATTTGGAGGATTCGTTGAAATCAATAAAGTACACATTGACTTCCTTCTGGTATTCTTTTATTATTATCATTTTCCAGTAAATGTCAGAAATGATCTTTTCCTCCTTTTGCCTGAATCTAGATTGCGGCATTTCACTTTCTGTGTAGAGCCCTAATCTGCTTGGGATGTTCATTAGTGTGATGTTACCTACATGTGACATTATGGAAATTGCATGAAAATACATAATATTAAGCAAAAAATAATACTGCTGATTTCACAGGAATCAACAATTCCAAACATGCTTTCAGTGTATGGGTATTTTATTCTGGATTCCTTGTTCAGTCTCGTCGGTGGACAAACACCTTTACATTGTGTCCACCATATATATATTCAGGAATCTTTGTCTGCATGCTTATTTTTGACTGCATGTTTTGGCTAATAATTTTTTTAAATTAATCTACTGGTACTTATATAAATGAAAATAAATATACTTATACATTAGATAATACCACACTGACAACAACGACTTTAGCACAGTGAAGGGCTACACCTTAAATATCCAAAGAACTACATCATTTAGAACTTGAGCTTCCCTTCCTGAGCAGGAGCATGATTCACAAAGCAGGATTTTTGGGTTATGACATGGAAGAATTTCTTACCTGGGTCTTGTCATAGGGGTCAATCAAGTTCAAAAACTGTGTTTCACAGTACACAATACATAGCAATATTGCAGATTATAATAAGAATTAAACTCTTTTAATTACTAATAACTTTATTACTGTAGTGTATGTAATAGAAATAATTTATGATTAAAAAATTATGTGAAATATTAAACCATTCATAATGAACTTCATAACAGAGAAATTTCAGTTTATCATCTTACTGCCATTTAGGAGAGTTATATTCAGTGTTACCAAGTTAATTCATGTGAGGTTCTACATGTCAGGTTCTACATGTCAGGTTCTACATGTCAGGTTGTAGAAATTCTTTTTTTAAACAGGACAAAACAAGGTCAATATTAATTTCACATCATAGTCAGCAATTTTAGGAACGATCTTGTGTTTCAACATTTGAGATACAACACATTATAAAGATGGCTTCATACTCCTAACATCAGTTAATAAGCATTCATATTTCTACTAATTTATATTCAAGCCAACATTTTATATCATGACACTCTTAAATTTACAATTAAATTGCAAGATCCAGTATTACACACATGATTAGTTTAATTTTGACTATCTGTGCAAGTATGATGCAACTATAAAGACAGTGCTATAGTGCCTATCTTGCACATAATCTTGAATACAGATTCTGTATTGATTTTATACTTGCATATCTGCTCAGAAGATCATTGCTGTGGGTAAGTAAATTAGCTTGGTTCATTACAACTGGCTCACACAAGATGAATATCTGGTGCGGTTTAGATGTTGAGCAACGATGGCGGCAGTATAGACTTGACTTTGACTATGAAGTATAAGTGCTACTTATCCCCTAGGGCTGACAAAGGAAAAAGATGCAATTAACAATGATTTAGTCTAGCCCAAGAAGTTGCACATACTGCGACATTTTCAACAAATTGTGATTAACAAGTATTTGCACTATATACTGCACACACTATACTGCAATGCCTCGTCTTAAAGGTCATTTAGGTTCACATTCCTGCAAAGAAGGAAAGAGAAGTACATCAGTAATATACCTCGACAATATTAAGCATCAGCGTTCATCTGAATGTCTCTATGATTCAATTAGTTATTTCTTACTTTGCAGACTGATTTCTCCCACATCTAAGCTTTTTACCTAAAACAATGTGGATAAAATGATACGGACATAAGAAAAAAAATATTGAACCTATATAATAAATATAAAGAGCATGTTTTACTTTATTATGCTTTCTTGTAAAGCACACTGTAGAAAAGTAAATAAAACTACAAATTTAGGTAACACTTTTCATACAGCAACATAAATGGCTGAATCATTCCTTCCCGAGTGAACCAATATTGCTGTGTCAGCTACTCGTCAGTATGACTTAATGGGTCTGGAACACCTTGCATAACTCTGAAATGCTCAAACAGCATGCTTGATTAACAGCACCCCCTGCTGATGGCCAAAGCAAAGATATTTCTGGTGGTGCGTTTGTCTGCTGTCATTTCATGGACCCGTATTGAATATAAAGAACCTCATAACCAGCTAAATTCAGGTTAGGCTTCCATAAAGCAGGATTAATATGCAGGACATGTCAGCACAACATGACAGGTCGTTTTGACAAACCGAAATTCCGGAATCACTGATACGATTTCCTGAAACACAGGTAGCTAACTTGTTATACATGTATGAAATATGAATAAATATGAATATGCATAAATATGAAAAAACTAAATGCAAACACTAAATGCTCATTTATGTAGGTGGTAATTTGCCCAAACATAAGGTCACTTACTGAATATGATAGCGATTCCAACACAAAAGAGCACCGCTGCAAAAATCAGCCCCCCTTTTCGTATCAAAGGATAGTCTACATGAAAAGATATAAAAACGCATTCAATGCATGATACATTTTTAGACTTATTTTAACATCAATGCCATATTGAATAAGACCACAGAAAATCATAACCTATGAAGCCCTACAGATAACACCACATCTTAATTTAAACTTCTTTATTGTAGTGATACTAATAACTCCACAAAAAGGATATAGTGATAATTGCTAGCTTTGCTGCAAAGTGATGCCCTATAATTTGACCCAAATTAAAACTGATTTCATTGTTTATATCTGGAATGTCTTACTTGAAGAAGTCACTTTCTAGTTATCTTGATTAGGCGCTAAATGAAATATTGGTTCAGGTTCAGGTTCAGGTTCAGGTTCAGGTTCAGGTTACTTTATTTGTAGCCCGTAGGTAAATTTAGTTTACAGGAGAAGAGTCAGCATCCACATATCCAGCAAACAGCCCACACATACACCCACGTAGGCAAGTAAATCAGTAGATAAATAAGCAAAACCACACAAGACATAACTATAATTAACTTATCATATGTGTAGAATAATATTTGATTATATATATCGCATGTATGAAATGCTATTAATAAAATATATAAAGGAAGCATCTCTTTATCCCTTGCCCAAGTATAGTCTCATTGTTCAGCTGAATGAATGCTGCTATTTTTGTACCCCATAGTTCTGCACTTTGAAACTATTGACTTTACAGTTTAAGTAACAAGAAATGTTTAATATTGCTCAATGGTTGACAGTTGATCGCATTAATTTAATTGCACTTTATGTTTGGGCCACTGTCCTATCATGTTATGTTTTCCTGTTAATATAGCCCAAAATCAATAAATTATGCACTTAATTAAGTTTGTTCTATTAGGGATGAGAGGTTGTGTCTGTTTCAAGTTGTAACAAAGTACTTCCGCTGCCTAGGAAATTACACTGTATTGCACCAGACTACACTTTGGTTATACGGTGGGGACTCCCTTATAGACCAACATCTCTCTTTTGAGATATGTTCAAATTCATCTGTCAGCACAGAATCATAGACAGACACATCCAGCTACTTTTAATGCTCACATCCACCTAGCGATTAGGACCTCCTCAGGTAAATTTTGCTCCTAGACCTTCTCTCTTGGCGTGCTTAATGGAGGCAGCTGTCCTCAGCTATGAGCGCTTGGCATGTGCAGTGTGATGACCGGGAAGTCTAGCCTTGACACAGGAAGGCTTTAGCCAACTAAATATAGCTTTTTTTTGTCCCTTACTCCTACTCCTATCCTTCCCCTTTCAATACATCCTATTGTTAACTCCTTCTGGATCGCTCTTGCTTTTTGCAGGAGAAAATGTACCCCTCAAAACCTATGCCATGTTCCGACAACCTCTGATGTCACCTCCCTCTATACAGGATTTTAGAACTGCTAGTCTGTGCCCATCCCAGCCCACCTGGAAACCTGGATCTGCCCACACAGCTGGGCAGGGGACACATTTGCTAATTTAAGCTGGGGATTTACTCTTCTCTTTGCTCTGTATAATAACTGAACATTTTAGAGCTGTGGAATCACTATCACTCACCGTACTAAATTGCACGGTGTTGTAATTTATTGCCCACTGCACCAGCTAAACATGCTATTAGCAACCATTCTGGACAGTAGCTAACCGTTTGTCAACCTCAGACACCTGAACATTCACTATGATAAGCCACAGGCTACCTGAGCTGGTTCCTGCTCTCCACCAGCTCACAGCTCTGGAATGAGCCTGACCTCATCCGGACGTGAGCCTACTTGTCAGCCCTTTACATTTCAATGATACTACTGTATTCAGTGACTGCACCTCCTATCTAACCTCCTGAAGTCTCCATATTGCATGTTATACAGAAGCTCCCTACAGCAGTGTTTCCCAATTGCTACCTTGGGGATGCACAGTGCATGTTTTTGCTCCCTCCTAATGGAGTGTCTTGTAGGGAGCTTAGAGGGAGGAAAAACATGGACCCACTGTGGGTCCCTGAGGAGCGGATTGGGAAACACTGCTCTATAGTATCTACTCCACCAGTAATTATAGAACAAAAACGATCACCATTTCATTCATTCTAACATTTAATAGGAATTAAGTTTAAATTTACAGGACATAGAACTCCGAGCTGAATTTTACTAGTAATGAATTACGGTACATTCTCCAATGCTTGAACACTTACTGTAGGTAAAGTCATCTTCAGGCACCTCTAAAAGAGTTTGGAAAATAGAACAATTGGTTAATGTTATAAAAATCCAGTGTAATAAAACAGAAAATGCAATATTTAAATTAAAAAAATGAGCCATGATTGCATATGAACTAAAAGAGGGACACAAATACATTAAAAAAACATTTATAATTGATCAAAAATACTAAACAATAAGTTTAAGTATAAGCATAGCATAGTATAGCAATTTTTAAGTCATGTATTTTAAGTTATGTATGTAACTGCATTGGGAGGTAAGACTTTTTATGTAATAAATTGAATTACTTTCAAATTTGATGTACAATAAAAGTTTGAAACCAGATATCAAAAATCTTACCCGTACTCATATCTGCAGTGTGTATTGAGAGGTTTTGCTTGGATAAAGTCTTAATCTATAGTGTAATGATTACCACTCTTCCAACATATTCATTTCTGAATCTGGCCCCTCCCTAATTCATCTCCCTCCTCCCCAAAACTCCTTTTCCATGTGATCTAAAGGTCTTCCAAACTGTGTTTTGCAATTACAGGAACATGTAAAAGCTAAATAAAATGTTTAGTATAGTGTCCTTGCTACTTGAAGTTAAGTATAGTGTATTTTTAAATATTTTCCCTTATGTTTGATTAGGTACCACTTTTTATAATTTCAGCCTTTGACCTACAGATAACTACAGGCATTTATGAATTACCAACTGCTACATTAACACTTTAATTGTACATTAAACGTCTGTATGTTGAAAAGGTAACACTGTACTGAACAGCATAAACAGTATGTTCTGAGCCAGTGAATAGTTAATATTTAATTATGCATCCATTTGTGGTCACATGAAGGGAGGTTTAGTGATGTTTCTTTTTAGCAAAGTTTTATTGAGGAAAAAACATTTAGTAAGGACATAAGGGATCAATTTCTAAATGTGTAGAAAAGGTTAAAAGTGGTTGGAAAATGGATTTGAAAATGGAATGACAGAAATGGATGGATGGATGTGTATGGTGTTTTTAAGTATTTTAATGTGAATCCAGCATATCAGAAATGTTTAGCTGCTACATAAGCTATTTAATATATCTGCCTTGAATTCTTCTAAAGAAAGTTTTATACGCTATATATGTGTTTGTGTGTGTGTGTGTGTATGTGTGAGTGTAAAATATAAAATTATATAATTATAAAAAATAAATATGTACAAATCAGCAAAGATATTACAGTAATTTTATACTGTTAATAGAGTAAAATGTATTTCTTACCTAGCCTTCCCTTTACAATAAAACAACTGGGACACAATTGGGAATGGAAATGTTTTTTACCAGTGCAGGGTACTGATATGCATATTAACTAGAGTCTTTTGTTAAGGTTTCCCTCAGACTACTGATCATTTAATCTTCATCACTAACCCCATCATTCATTTACTGTTCTGATTATTTTATTGACACTCGATCTTGTCCTTCAAAAATCTGTTGCTAAGAAACAGAATCACTGAGTACACAAAAACTGCAAATAAAGGGTCCCCAAATTTGCCATTTTCCATCCTCCACATGTAACTCCCAGAGGGAGATAAGGAGTGTATTAATTCATTTTTCACTGAAGTGGAAAGCATTCAAGGTGCTGTTAGGAATATTTTATTTAACATGTTAAAGTGCAGTAATACTCAATTGTGTTGAGTATTGCTTTTCATTGCATTGCTTTTTTGTAATATGCATGTTCCTATTTCCTTTTAAGTAGGGCTGAATTGTGAAGGTGCATGAAGAACTAACCAGTTTTAATAAAGTTAGTTTGGCACAATTTTGAAAACGATACCTGGTTACTTTCTGAGATTAAGGAATCTGCAGACAGATGATAGTATAACAAAACATATCCAAAATTGTAAAATCATGTAGTACTTTAATGTACACTTATCAATATACAAATGAAAGTTAAATTAATGAAATTTGATTTTTGCACTCAGAATGAGCCACCTGAAAGTGTTTAGAATAAGCCAAATAATACTATTTTTATTTGTAGGTACAGTATATACAGTATCTCGCACTCAAGTGATGTGCATACCTGGGTATAAACAAAGTTAAAACACTTAACTGAGGTGTGACTATGGTCAGCTTAATACATAACAAGCCTGGGGTCAGATGCATCTCTGTATAACTTGTGGTATTCTGTTGTGGAAAGTTTGTAACTTCTATCACATTAACCTTGTGAGAAGGTGAAACAGCGATATGCATTTGAGCTTTCGAGTCTTTTTCCATCTGTCTCCCAAACAATAACCACGTGCTGCATTTAATAACAGCTTAATGGACGTTTTTTATAGGAAAATGTTGCCGTTTACTTTGTTGTATAGTCAGAGGTTTATGATTGATTATTCATTAATTGTTTTGTCTTTTTGAGATAGTAAATGTCCATGTTTATGTTTCTATCAGCTAACTGAACCATTAGTTCAGAATTCTAGTTGTCGTGTCTTTTTCCTGCGCATGGAAACTTTTGTCTTACACAGCTGATTACTTGAAAATGTCACAGAAAAATAGAGGGAGTCTTGTTGTTGGTTTGCTAGGAAAAACAATAGTTGGTAATAAATCATAACAAAACATATCCAGCTTTGGTTGACAAAAAACAGGAAACAGACATTGCATGTTTATTGTTTTCCTGTGCTTCCCGGAATTGGCTCACGGTCACCATTATGATGCATTGAATAATATAAATACTACACTCATTTAGGAATTTAAAGATTTATTGCATAACTGTCCAACAGTAGGACTGATTTCATGTGTGGATTCTCCATTCTGCCTTGGCGCCCTGCGATAGCCTGGCATCCAGTCCTTGGGGACTCTGTTTCTGGGGATGCAATCCTATCTCCTGCTGACCTTGTATTACATAAACATGGAAGATGGAGACACACCACTATGCTGATGAAATGATAGAAATAGCAAGTAATGTAATACCAGCTAATGGGTTCAGAGCTTCACAGGTTTTGTGATCTCTGGGATCTTTAACATTTTGTAAGTAATGATGATGTAGAAAAGTATTTTTAGAGTACTGTAAAAGTAAAAGCATTGAACTAACAACAACCTGTTCACTGGTATAGAATCCTAACCCAAGCGGCCACACTGCACAGCATAGCATATGAAGAAATGTGCCCACACACAGACCCAGTTTATTTGAATGTAAATAGTCAATTTGTTAAACAAACAATCATCAAACAAATAAATACATTTAGAAAATCACACTTTTGGCTTATATGCATATCAATACGTTTTGGTTCTTAATTGCTTAATTTTTTTGTGATTGTGATTTTCTGTTTCTTTTGTTATCTGATCTTCTGAACTCAGGTTCTTTCACAGTCTAAATATGAGCCAGGTTTCTTAAACTTAAGCAGTTTACTGGACAGAATGAAGATGACAAAGATGTCACACATGGCCGATTCAGTGTCTGTCTGTGTCTATCTGCCCCCACTGAGGCCCTTTATCTGTGATTTTCATACAGACTCCTGGAGCCAGGGAGGTCAGACGGCCTTGGTGAGAGTAAGTTGCATGAGAGGCAAAGAACATAATGAGCAAGTAGCAAGGACAAAATGAAATATAAAAATAAGAAATATGAAAGCTATAAATGAGTGAACTAAATGAACATTATTAAATAACTAGAAATTAACTATGGAATCACTAAGTTTGTATAAAATGGGGAATGCATAAAAAATATTTAATAAACATTGCTAACTACATTTTATTTTTCTACAGGAAAACATTTTTTCCAGTATTTCAGAATACTAGCTGGCTATTTAATTCTCAGACAATTTAAAATTATTTTGCAGGCCCAGTGACCTTGACCAGAATGAGCAGAAGATGGATGGATAGATGGACACACTTGTCCTCCTATATTTACATGTCATGCAAAGCACTTTGCATGTCTATACATCGAAGTGTGGGGTGTTTTGCGTTTAAATGTCGCCATCAAATTTCTGAACCAATTAATGTTAGGAAACAGGAACATTTTCAATTTTCTTGAATTACAAGGCCTTGCAAAAATCGGGTTTGTCATTGAAGCCGGCAGGAGGCTGAATAAGTAATTTATTTGCGAACATAATTCAAGAAACGTTAATCCTAAATCGGCATTTAAAAGCAAGTCAGTCCTCCTGCTTTCTAACATCCTAAACCCAAAAAGTGTTCCAGTGTTGTCGAACCATCCATCCATGAAAACTTACATGGCCACATGTAAATTAATGATTGATCTCTTGGCCTCTCTGTTAGCTTATTTTTCTTGTCTGAAGGGCATTAGCTTGCGTACCATGTTAAGATTGTTAC
>JABFEB020000038.1:2469263-2481316 GCA_019775895.2 Stomatorhinus ivindoensis | reverse complement strand
TTTCTGCCAGTATAAAAATGGGCAGTTAATTCAACTAGTCTCTAAATTACCCATAGTGAACAATGCAAAGAATCAGTAACATGGGCAGGATGATGGATGCATATAGAATAGTGATACTTTATTAACCCCCTTGGGAAATTCTCTGTCTTGTCTACCTTATGTTGCTCTCCATCAGGCACACATACAGGTGAGAGGAAGCTGGGGGGCTGGTCACGCACGGAGGCAGCCACCTCGCATCGCCCTGGGGGCTCGGCCTTGCCAAGCGACCCACGGACACGTAATATTCTGCCGGGGTGGAACTGAAACCTGTGATCTTCTGATCATGAACACGTTATATGTCTGACTACATTATATGACGCTAAGAAATTAAAATAATTCCAATGTGTAAAATAGACAGGCTTCACGTATTGAATACATGACTGTTATAGCTAGTAATGTAACGAAAGTTTACATTGGGAATGTAAAAGACTTACACACTTGGAGGAAGCTTGGAGTAATGTCTAACTGCTAGTAACGGTAAAATCGTCACCACCGTGTAATAACTGCAAACGCCCCCTCCCCCTATGTTACACATCTCCAGAAAAAAGTGACAAGATGAAATTCTCCAACAATAAATCTTGCGAAGTTCCCCACAATGCATTTCACCAACTGGCTACTGCACTGCTACCGATAGAATTTGCCAAATAAAAAATTTATTATGAAATATTCAGAAAATCATCTTGTGTCCCACAGTTTTAAAATGATTCCCCCTTACAATGATCCAGATGGGAGGTATGTGTTGGCTCTCAGCTGCCCTCTATTGGCAGTTCCAATTTTGCTGCCTTCCATCATCGCAATTACAATTTTGAATCCGATCAGCTGTACATTTTTTTTGGAGATATGATGTTTTTGTTAAGTAGTAATATAATAGGTGTAGATTATGGGGGGATGGGGGGGGTTATAATTAAATGGGTGGAGACCTTAAGCCCCCCAGTGCTCAACCCAAAGTTAAGCCCCTGGGTAATAAGATATATCAAAGATTAAATAAAGTAAATAGAGTAAATAATGACAAAGTGATTGACAGAAATAGTTTTAGCATCTAATCATCTCGTCCTTCTCCTTACTGTCACTAAGTGCCATTGCTTCATTTTTGGGGCAATTTATCTCAAAATGTAAGTAGACTTTCTCATATCAAAGTTCCTGTGAAGTTTGAAAAAGATCCAATAAATACTTTTTGAATTATCACACTATCAAATTAAGCATCTGTGGCGGGAGCAGCCTGTTGAATATCAAACCAGGTATAAAATGATTTTTTTTTATTACATTCAGGTCAAATGTTGTCTGCTTTCTCCCTTCCCTTTGCTGCCACTAAACATCTTCATGTCAGTCTTGGGGTGAACTATTTCAAAATGCAATCAGTTCCAGTGCGTTCTCCAGAACAGAAAGTAAGTAACTGCATCTGTGACATGGAGTGGTGTCGGGTAGTAGGAAGTTACACAGTCATGTCCTCTGTGCAGAATGACATGCAAAGCTTGCAGTCCAAAGCATGCACGCATGCACGCACACACACACAGACACACACACACACAGCTCTCTAAGCAGCAGGAATGGTGAACACAGAAATCATGGTGAAATGCATTATAAACTGGCACCTCCATGAAAAATTTCCTATTTTCCACTGAAAACAAAATGGGGGCATCATTTTCCCGATTAAAGAAAACTCACAATGAGCCTTTTTTATCAACAGAAAGCTGATAGCATTGTTTTTAAGACCAGTCTTCTATAGCGGGTACTCGATGTCCTGTAAGTGTTCCAAAAATGGGCAAATCAATATGAGATACAGCCTACAGGAAAAAAATAGCCACAGTGGCACCTGGTGGTTACAATGTGTATTGTCAATGGCTGGTTAGGTGTGCAAATCCAGACATAACCTTTTCAACCAAGAAGGCAGCCAGAAAACTGGCCCTTTTCTTGTCTGAAGGAGGTGGGGTACTAGCTGAGGAAAGATGATAGAAAGATGAACTTATGCATCTAAGGGTGTTTCATTATGCTGTGCTGAATATTTTTTGTAAAGAGATTCTTGAGAATATATGTTGTTTGACACTCCATATATAATGGATTTTTAGTTCTCGTGTTTCTTGCAGTACCTTATTAAACTTTTGAGTGCCGTTAATTTTACGTTTTTAATAATGGGCCCAAATAAGCTGAATATTCGGGAATTTTCTGATTCACAAGGATCTTCCTCCCCAAACCTTGTAAATGTGAAGAGGTGATTGTACACATGCAGTCATAGAAAATAAGTATTGCTTATGTTTATGTTGGTGTAAAACTATGATTTTATGTTTGTCAAAGTGAGCAAGCTTGACCATTTTAAAAACCTGTCCTCCAGCACAGTATTTGCTATTGGGTCATTCAATAACTAGGGGTAAATTTTGGCATTTGTAGACTGGATGAAAAAAGTATTTTACACCAAAATACTAAAGAATAGCGATGAACTCTGCACCAGCGCTAACTTACGCAAAAGTGCACGAGAAAAGTAGTGGGAATAGAGGAATAATGCTTGATTTTTTATTCTGTTTATGTTTAAATAGCAAGTCACAAGATTGCACAAGGAAACACCAGCGAGCAATGTAACCAGGCAATCAATGATTAATAAACAAGCAATAATCAGCAATTGTTCATGACTCAATCACAATACATTGATTGCCAAGAGCAGCTTCCCGAACTGCGGCACTTTCTGCAGAACCAGAGGGTAGGAGGTCAGGTACTGTAGGATCCCACAGAGCTGGCTGGCAGACGTCTGCAGCACCCTAGGGCAGATTCCAGCACTTTCCTCACCTGGTCAGCAGAGTGGAAGGGATTGGAGAGCTGGGCTTGCAGTCCTTGATGGGCAGCTCACAGATTATGGTTGGGGGAGAAGGCTGAGGTCTTCTTACAGTACTTTACTTATATTAAATAAAGTGGATTTCCCTAGTTAATTTGTAGTTAAATTATGTTCATTTACTTCATTCATTTATAGCTTTAATATTTCTTATTTTTATATTTCTTTCTGTCCTTCCTACTCGCCCATCATATTCTTTGCCTATCTCATACAACTTACTCTCACCAAGGCCATCTGACCCTCTAGTTCCAGGAGTCTGTTTGAAGACCATAGATAAAGGGCCTGCTTCCCTCAGTGGGGGCAGAGACAGACACAAGACAGACACTGAACCGGCCGTGTGAAACATCTTTCTATAACATCTTCATTCTGTCTTAAACTGCTTAAGCTTAATGAAACTGCAAATGGCTTCCGATGCAGGAAATGCTGAGCGACCCCTGGGGGGTGGAGTAATCACATGGGAGACTCCACCTATTCCTCCACCCCCAACACCAGCCCTGCCTTTGACTGCTCCTCCACAAGCACCTATGCCAGCAGAGCGGCTGCATCCTGCTGAAAGTCAGGAGGATCGGAAAGAACAGCGCCTCACACTGGGAGTAGAATTAAAGGCCACAATGGAAAAATGAAGCAAAAAGATGAGTGCTCCCCCAGTGGCGACTGAATATCAAAGACTCATCCCTGAAGAGGGGACAAGGACAGCTCTCCATGTCCCAAAGGGACAAGCAGATGCTATACAACCTGTAGATAAATACTCCAGAGCTCCCACATACAAAACAGGTGGGCGAAAGACATGACTGCGCTCCTTCCTGCGACTATGCAACTATAACACATGGTGGGGATTCCTGCACCGAAATAGTTCAACCACTCAATGATTTACTGAAAGGCAGGAAAAACTCCAAAGATCGTGTTGAGATGAACAAACTTCAGTTGAAGGCTTTCCAAGAGCTGAAAGACGCACTGTGCAAAGTTCCAGCCCTGGAAATTCCAGACACGGGCTAGACGTCCATCTTGAATGTTCATGAGAAGAGTGGCTACATGATAGCGGTTCTAACAAGATCACGGTGGCCTACAGCGAGCAGCTACTATTCGGCAAAATTGTACAACATGGCACTTGGATTGGGGCCATGCCTGGGAGCCGGTCATCACTGTCTCAAGCCTGGTGCTGGATCAAACTCTGGTGGTAAGATGCCCACATGCTGTCCACACTCTCCTGACACTAAACAGGCCATCACAAGTCACAGCAACTCGATGGGCTAAGTGGTCAACTGTCTCGGAAACACCCAACAGTTAGTTCAAACATCCCTGCCACCTTGTTACCAGACAGCATGGAAGAGATTGCAGCAGTCTGTCAAGAGATCAGGTGATTCATGGGCATTGAATGGTCATTCCACTGCCCTCATCACACACAGTCTTCGAGACAAGTGGAGAGGATGAACAGAGTCATCAAACAGGCTGTCCAGATATCATCAGGAAGGAGAGCCATGGCCTCAGACATTGCCAGTCGTTCTCTGCAGCATCAGAGCGACAACCAACAAAAAGACTGGTTTGAGCCCATTTGAGATCATCACAGGGTATCCGATGCATCTTCCCAACAGCATAGATCTGAAAAAAAAAAAAAACGACGTTCACCTTGCTAGTGATAGCCTGGTTGATTATTGCATTAAGCTCACCAGTGCCGTTCAGTCTGCCTTTCAACAGGTTTCCGACGTGTGGGAAGAGCCCTTTAACGGAGATCACACTCTGGTACCTGGTGAGTGGGTAATGATCAAGAAACCCCAGAAAGAACCGCTTGGGACTAAGCGGGAGGGCCCATACCAGATACCAGAGTGTGACCTCCGCCTAATACCTCAGGCGAGTGCAGTCATCAGATTCCATTAATTTTTTGGAAAAACATTTATTTGCAAAAAATTCAGCAACTTTGAACAAAACTAATGATTGACATTAAAAACATACATACTCTCTGACACATACATAATGCCCCGATGTCTTTGCACATAATACAAAGCATTTGATAAGTTAGATATTCTCAAAATCAAAATACATTGAAATACCCACATTTACAGAGTTGATTGGCTGCAGGCTTTTAGAAATGTATCATTGTAACCCTGAGAACAAATTTTAAAAAGCCATGGCACTTTGGTTGACATACACGTTTAAACATGACCCCGTAAATCGCGAAGGCCTGACAACACAGAGGGCCAAATTTACATTGTTTTGTTGATTTTTTAAATTAGAAAAGTTAATAGTTTAAGGACAGAAGATGTAGGTGAACCCAACATAGTGAGTGCTAAAATTTAATCCTATCAAATTACTCACTATTGTACTTATGCATTGTAGATGTTGGCTAAGTGCATGGTTCCAGCATTTTCATTAAAACGAATTACACAGGATAATTGTAACAAATCAAAAAGAGGGCTTCAAGCAAAAGGTGTTTCTGGAATAGGACTTCAAGTTTCTTAACTGTACACACTGTACAAGCCAGTAAAGAAACCACAACCGTATATATACACACATATGTGTCAGCACACACAGTGCTCCATCATAACAGACTTTTATAAGTTAAATTTCAACCAGTTGACTCAAAGTATTCAAGTTAACAAAATTGACAAGGCTTCAGAATAGTGCCAGACAATTGTCCTTAAGAGAGAAACATGAGACATTAAACGAAATAAATAAGGCTAGCGCAAAAAAAAAAAAGTTTAGAAGTACTGTAAGCATAAATGCTATAATTTAAAACAAAATATAAAGCAGAACAACAAGTGCACTGAAATTCCTAAATTGCAAGGACCGATGGACAATAAACCTTAAAACTTCGATAGCTGGATACATGTTCTATTTTAATATGTATTGTATGATGTATTCACTGAACTTTTCAACCCTTAAATCTATACAGCAGGTGTAAACTTGGCCAGCACTGGCAGCCCAGAGAACGGCGTAAGCTTTGACCCTTCAGAGTTGAACTTTAAATTTATGACAGCCATTGCCAGCCCAGTCCTCGGGGGACCCCAGATGACCCATGACTGACTGGCTGAGAGCAGAACCCTGGACCGCCTGGGGGTGCCCCGAGGAGCAGGTTGAGAAACACTGATCTGAAAATAATTTACACATCACTTTACACACGCTTTCATCAAAATGTTTCTGTTCCATTACTAATTTTTTACATGTACAGCATTTTGTACAAAATGTATAAAACTATCTGAATATCACAAAAGTTTACTAAATCTATAGGTGGCTGCGAATACACGCCCTGATATGCCATGGCACACAGACAATTATGGGATGTTTTGGTCAGGATTTATGTCCTATTTCCCTCCATACATTCTCTCAATATCATTGAGATAGTGGTTCTTCAGCTCCCTCCTCTTCAGTTTGAAGGCATCTGTGACCAGGCCTGTCTCCGGGGTCCAGGGGTCTGGACTGAGCCGCACCTTGACAGGAATCTCAAACCGCTGCAGCTGGACTATGGAGAAAATATGAAGTGTTTAGGCCATGATTTGCTTGGGGTCAGGGATACAACTACGGATTTTGGCACATCACACTGGGCCCACAAGCCAGACCAATCAAATTAAGTTTCAAATTTTTTGGGGCCACTGGAATCATCGCTTCTCCCCCCCCTGTTTGGGGCTGCTGATGTGGTAAAATTTAAGGTGAGATGTACGAGTATCTACTGTTCTCCGTGTAACACCCCAAGCTACACTTACACGACGCTGCAGCCTCCTTGATGACCTGAAGAACAGCAGACTCCATCGCTGGGTGATTACACACTTCCTCCCAAGTTCCTTCAATCTCCTTTTTAGCAGCCAATGCCGTCAGTTGCTTCTGGTTTGGCACCACAAGACTTATAACATAGTTCTGGTCACTGCAGGACAAGGCAAGACGTTGAATTAATTTATCGGAGAAGCAGCATTTATATATATATAAAAAAAAAATAATTAAAAACCTGCATATAAACTTCAGAAAATGATGTGGGACGTACCTGTTCGCATATGCACATATGTTGTCAATCAGCGAGCAGCTTTTCAGGGCAGACTCCACCTTGCCAAGAGACACATACTCTCCAGCTTGCAGCTTAACAAGGTCCTTCTTACGATCTGTGGATCAGCAAATTAAAACAAACTAAGCTTTCCATAGGATACTTTAAAACCCTTTCAGGGGACCCCAAAATGAATGATAAAGGGGAAATTAACTGTTCGATAACCTCAACCTCAGGGCTAGAAATGTTACACAACTTATAGTAAAATGAACAAGTATAACAGTAAGCAGTCATTTCATTATACAAAGAGAAAACAGAAGACTTTTAAATGGAAAAGCATAAAACTAAGTTTACAAGATGCAGCATTGTTTAGAGTCTGTTCCAAAACTATGCATTTTAGCAATACAAAGAATGCCTCTGTATAGCAAAACTTTAATTCACCCCTACAATGAAAAATAAGTAACTTGACCAAAAAAATTGGTGTGAAACAAAAATTCAAACATCTGAAAAACTAAGGATCTATAGCGCAGCACTAATACAAAACCTATGTTAGATAAAGCCAATGATAAACGTGGAGTTGCACTGAATTAGACTAAACCCTGTTATCATTACATCATGTGTTACAGATGTGTTAATTTGTTGTACAGTACATAGTCTAAATATCTATAAACTGGTGAGGTTGGGAAGAAGCTACAGTTCATTAAGTTAAAACTACGGTACCACTTTACAATAAGGCTACCCATATAGAGTCTATGAATGGTTTATAATCTGGTTATTAATTAGGTTGTAACACTCTGTAAGTTAACAGTTATAACTGTGTTTATTTTCTTTTTATTAATGAGTTACTACCATTTACAAGTGGCAAAAGGAAGCCTTGTAAAGTGGTACCAAATCTACTAAACAGTTGGTTCCACAATCCTGTACTGGATTATGGAAGATGCATATTAAATTGCTAGCATTTCCCTGTTTTCTTGTTTAGTGTTTTTACCCAATATCACAGATATACTAGTTGATACTAGTAGATGCACTACGATAAAAAAATGACAGTTATACGTGATGTTAGACTCTAAAAACCATGTCAGTAAGTAGGACTATATTCATGGCAAGAATATATGGGTATCAAAACAAACTAATGAATATTACAAAATAACACACCCAGGATTAGCCTTTTTCCTGTTTATCAAGTTAGAAGAGAACAGCATATTTTTCAAATCATACTACAACTTCTGCAAAAACATGTATAAAATCACAGACAATATACATTCACCTAAATATCCAGTAGGGGGCACAGATCTCATCCACAAAACACATCAGTGTGCTGAGCGACTCACCGACAATCTGCAGGCACCCGTCTGAGTGTATCTCACCAACGTCTCCAGTGCAGAACCAGCGCTGTCCATTCTCATCCACAAAGAAGTCTTCGTTTAAATGTTCACTCTTGTAGTAGCCCATAGCAACATTGGGACCACCTATTATCACCTCTCCTCGAGGATGGGGTTTATCCTGTGCTGTGTAACCACCTAGACAACACAACAATGGGACCATCAGGCACCTTCCCCTTTAGTCAGGAAATCTACTCGGTCAACTTCATAATGTGAAGATCACTGTCAAAAAGTATACTGCTTTAATAGTGAGTGTCATTATACACATATCTGAGTTCCCCTCTATAATTACAAGAAATCTTACATCTGAGGCAGCCTAATCTATTGTGATATTATCACTCTTTCAAAAACCTCTTACTAAGTTTTTCTAAAACTTTCTGTGAGGACAGAACAAGGTTTGCTTGTATCCTTCAGTCATGGTTAATTAGCCATGGTCACGGACACGAGCTTCAGCTTGCCAAGCTCGATATCAATCATACACAGGTCTCCAAATGACCTGTCACAGATAATTGCACACTACAACCTTCAGCAAAAATCCTTTTTCACCCCATTAACAGAACAGCTTGGTGAAAAACAAACCAACAAACAAAAAAAAAAGAAAGTAAGTAGCAAGCCAACTGGTAACTGTAGATGATAGAAGTGAAGTGATCGTGTGAGAAGCAGCACAGCAGTAGTAAACATTCCTACAGGGCAGAGTTACACAGAAACATGATCTACAGAGAAGGAAACACAAACCACTTACTAACAAATGGCGTACAGGGTTTTAAAGCGGTGCTTCTCAACACAGTCCCCGGGAATCCCCTGACAGCCTAAGTATTTTCTCCCGGTGGAGAACCGGGAGGACTGGGGGACCCTGATGATCGGGCTGAGAATCACCGCTTAAAGTTTGCTGTAACTCATCATTTGTAACTGCGGCCTTTTAACTTACCTTCGACCCAATCGCGCAGCTTGATCTCACAGCAGACGAGAGGGGCCCCAACTCTGCCGGTACTATAGTCTGCCACTATAGACAAAGCCAACATTCAAAAACACCGCATTAAATTAATTCTGCAACCTTTCAACACCATAAACATTTTACAACATACAACGATTTTATAAGAAGCATCAGAAACACAACTAAAGTTCCAAAGTTCACAGTTCCAGAAGTAAACAAAATATTACAGCGCCCATATTTCAGCAGTAACAAATAGCGGTAAATATAAATTTATAATAAAAAAACATTAATGCAAAAGGGCTGAATGAGAATTACAAATTTCTTGTCCTTACATAAAAGCAAGTACACCTGGCCACAGAGTCCCGAAAATTAGCTGACCCTAAACCCCTCCTAGCTTAGGGTAACTCCGGTTTCGTCAACATCAGATCATTTGATTATTATCATTGTAAAGGACTATAACTGAATATGGACAAAGGAGGACAAAGCACATCACCATCCTGGCTAAAGTGTAACTTATTCCTACTCCTTAGATATTGCATCTGAACACCTGTGGCATGGTTAAGCAGAGTGGGGGGCCGGAAATTATTTTGACTGGCGGAGAGACAGGAGCAATGTCTACAAGTCAGACATCATGCATCCTGACAGACTGCACGAAGGGCCGGGACATCGCCATGGCGACAGTTTCCGCACCTTCAGTGATGGTCCCAGCACCGCACGTCTCGGTTAGACCATAGCCCTGGCCAATCGGGCAGCAGAAACAGACATTCATGAAGCGCTGCGTGGCAGAAGACAGGGGAGCTCCCCCAGATAGCATCATGCGGACGTTTCCTCCGAGCAGAGCCTGGACCTTCTTGAAAAGCAGCCTGTAACATAGAGCAGGATACTGAGGGATCAGTCCATCATGAAATTAAGGAAAACTGACATAATATAGTTATTACAAAAATCATAAAATGATCCAGTGTCTTAAGCAATGTCATACTTTTGCAATATTTTTAAACTATGCATAAACATTCAATTGACTTAAAAAATATTTCTCAATTGATATTCAAGCACAGACATTTAACTATAAAGCACTCAATGGCAAAAATATAAAATAAAAATTGCTTTTAGCACAGATAATGGTTCTGAAAAGCATTTACACACACAGTGATGCTTGATACTGATCCATATAGGAAGCAGCTGTTTTCTGTAATACATGGGGGCATCCCAAAATAAAGGGTAAGCAAAACTAAAAATGCCCACCACCATGCTACACTGCAGAAAAAATGTTTTGGCAGTGCACAGGGTTCAAGTCTCACTGAAGTCAGAGGGCAGCACTGGATTTTCTCAGGTGACATCCCACAATCCAAAGCCCTCCAGACGGATAAATAGAACATTCCATTTATTTAAACTAATCAGCAATCCTTGGGACCTAGAGAATATTAATTCTTAGCAGTATAAAGGAAGATTATTACTAAAATTTGTATTACATTCCTGATGTGGTCAAACCAGTATTTTTTTAATTATATGTAATAAATATGAGAAGGCATGGTTGGGGTGGGTGCCTCACACCTCTGGAGAGTTCTATTCCCTCCCCAGCTCTATATGTGGGGAGTTTGTATGTTCTCATGCTGCCGAGCGGGTCCCTCCGGGCTCCAAAAATATGCAAAGGTAAACTGTAGTAGCTAAATCGTCTGTAGTAGTGAGTGGTGTGTGTGTGTGTGCCCAGAGATGGCAGGATAGTAATGACATAACAGTAGTCATTAAGCCTCAGAATACTTTTATAAACTATATAACACATACAAGAGTAATGCATAGATAAGCGCTCCTGTGGGAGAGCGTAGGCACTTACATGTTGCAGAGAGGTGCGTCATAACCACGCCTCAGCTGCTCCATCTTGTAGCTGAAGCCTACCTTGAAGAGCGTTCTTTGTACGTAGTTCATCTCTTGTACTTTGCTCATTACATTTTTGTATATGCGGTCCATGATTTCCTATAAACAAGTAAAAACGTGGGGAGGTGGTTTGTTTATCACTTATTTGCTTGCAGAATTTGATTTTCTACAGCAGAAGGAAATTACCTTCTTTAACCCTAGAGGCAATCAGATCAGAGTTTTTTTTTTTAAACTAAGCAATGATAGCAGGGTAAAATATATAATTTAACATTTAGTTTTCTTGTTTTCTAGAAAAAAAATGGCAGAAAAATGAATTTATACTAGTGGCCCAAAATACACTGTATGGACAAAAGTACTGGGACACTTGACCATAACACCCACAGGAACTTATGACATCACATTCTAAACCCACAGGCATCAGTATAGAGTTGGTAACCCCTTTGCAGCTATAACTGCTGGAAGCAGAGAATTACCCAAAATGCAATGCTATGCAATTCGATGCTTCCATATATGCGAAAGAGTTTGGGAAATGTCCTTTTCTGCTCCAACGTGACTGTGTCCCAGTGCTGAGTTTGGTGTAGAAGAACTTGACTGACCTGAACAGAGCCCTGACCTCAACACCTTGAACACCTTTGGGATGAACTAGGACAGGGATTGGCGAGCCAGGCCTTCATGTCCAACATCAGTGCCTGACCTTACAAATGCTCTTCTGGACGAATGGGCAAGAACTTCCCCAGACACACTCCAAAATGTTGGAGAAGGCCTTCCCAGGTGAGCAGCAGCTGTAATAGCTGCAAAGGGGGACCGACGCCATAAAATGGGATGTCAATAAAGTTCCTGTGGGTGCAATGGCCAGGGGCCCCAATACTCGTCCATATAGTATAAATCAGTATATCCTACAGTCCTTCACAAAGCCTGCGACACGAGAGACCATTCCTACCGGAACTGCCGCTATCAAAGTGGGTTTCAGCACAGAACAGTCCCCCTTGGTCCCTTTTTTGATTTTTGATGACTGGGGGGGGGGGGGGGGGGGGG
>JABFEB020000038.1:2441800-2468406 GCA_019775895.2 Stomatorhinus ivindoensis | reverse complement strand
GTAAACAATACAGGGAGGGTTTAAAAACGTCCAAATACACGTTAAATAATTAAATAAATATGGCGTCCCTACTTCGCAGAAATTCAGTTCTCCCGCGATAAGTGAGGGATTACTGTATAGCAGCAAATTTATAGTCCCAATGAGGGTGCACATCATGAATTAAGTCTATAGTTAGAAATATACGCCTGAAAAACTTCAGAAGATAAGGGCAATTCATACTTCACTTTTCTATGTGCACTTTCAGTTGTGGATGAGGGGAACTGACAAATTTATCAGGGGCTGCAATCAGTGTGTGTTTAGCCCACATTTTCATGTGCAGTGGAAATCATTCACATCAGTGTGGATCGACTGTGCATGTGCAAGATAACTGATGATGTCTAGCAGGTAGCAGCAGCATCTTGCACAGATCATCAGGCAATGGCAAAACAGCAGAGGAAGTACTGCTGTTGTAGGTATGGTGAGCAGGCACCCGTACAGATCAGCAGGCAATGGCAAAACAGCAGAGCAAGTACTGCTGTTGTAGGTATGGTGAGCAGGCACCCGTACAGATCAGCAGGCAATGGCAAAAGAGCAGAGCAAGTACTGCTGTTGTAGGTATGGTGAACAGGCACCCATACAGATCAGCAGGAAAAGAAAACTGCAGAGCAAGTACTGCTGTTGTAGGTATGGTGAGCAGGTACCCGTAAAGATCAGCAGGAAAAGACAAAAATGCAGAGCAAGTACTGCTGTTGTAGGTATGGTGAGCAAGTACCCACATACCTAAAAAGCAGCACTATTCCGGCATTTAGAAAGAAATCTTGGCCATAAAATTAGCCTAGCGTGAGGGGTCCTGGCTAATTTTGTCGCAAGGATTTCATTATACTGTGGTACAGTATAATGATGTACATCATCATTACAGTAATACCACCAAAGCATAAACTAATGACTTAAAAATATTGATACAGTTTAAAAAAAGTGAAGTGTGAATTGACCTTAAGCAGCGGTCCAGCCGATCTTACACGATTAGGATGTAGATTTCGGCTATTCTACGCCTACTCACCCGAGGCCTGGGATCCTTTCGCACTGTCCCGTCATACCAGCAATTAGGTTGCTATGGATCATAGTGACACCTTTAGGCCGTCCGGTGGAACCACTGGTGTACATGATGACTGCCAGATCGGAAGGCTGTGGCCTCTGGGCTTGTACAGACACTGCAGGAGATGACAATCGAGTTATCGCTGCTCCAGAATCAAAGTGATGATTATCATAAGCCATGTATGTTGTAAACAGACAGAAAAACAACCCTACTGGTACTGCTCTGTCAATGAGAAAAGATCATCCAAAGACAGGAATCATGCCTGTCTGATAGAGCTGTGTTTCTAGATAATCGGACTTCACTGGTCAGTCCTCAGTGGCTCTGCACTCACGGTTGTCACATTTGGCTCCTAGCTCTTGGACCCCCTGCATGGTATGAATCTGCAGACCCTCTGGGTATCCAGTACTGCTGATCTTCTTTTTGTCCACATAGATAATATGCTTCAGATTAGGTACCTTTGACAACACGTTCTGTGAAGGGATGAATCATGTAGGTAAGCAAAAGGTATATTATCACGGTATCTACACTACCCTATGCAAACTCATGGAATAAGGCTGTACATAAACTCATAACACTAATAAAAACCAGTAGGGCAAAGGTACGCCTCACTTGATGTCTAAACACAGCAAGTCATTCATACCAATGACCATTTAACACATTTTACTAATTTGACTGAGCAGTGCACCAATATCGTCTAAAATACAATGCAAGAAACCAAATGAGATACTGATAAAAGTATCTCAAGAGCTTGAAAACATTCATGTATAGCTGCACGAGAGGTTAAGGTTCTCTGCTTTAGGTGAAAGCCAAAGCAGGTACCTTCAGTTTGGTCTCCAATAACTCCAGGCTGGTGATGACATGAGTGGCCCCACATTCATTCAGTCCATAGGCGACCGCCTCCTCTCCTAAAGTGGCGTATAAAGTGACCACTGCAAGATAGAGACATCATTAAAAAAATTATACAATTACTGCATGGATAAGGCCCAGGGCACAGTGGCTGCATGGTGCGTGCACTGCAGCCACACTGCCACGCGGGACACGCGGCTCGCACCTCGAATCAGAACCGCGCCTCTTTCACACATGCGGTGAGCAGCTCTGAGCAAGAGGTAGTTAAAAGTTTAAATATTATTTTAATCATTTTTCTAACTGCGTGGTATAAAAGGAGAAAGCGGAAGCTACACATGTATCACAGTCAGCGCAGTAAACCCAGTGTAGGCTATAATTATGTCGATATGATAGGTTAACGGGACATTAGGTAGCGCAGTGGTTTTCAGGTATGCCCTCACGCTCTGAACAAAAACACAACACAGGGATTGCTGTATAATGTTTAATAATAATTTTAATACCATTATTAATTCTACTACTGCAAATGACCACACACTTCTTAACCTTTGTCTAAACTACATTACATTTATAAAGAATTGAAATCAACCATCCTGTAACTGATATACATTATCAAAGACAAAATAAGTATAGAAAGACAGGGCTTGCAATAGCAGCGGTGCAGTAGCAACCGTGCAGATACCCGCTGCAGCTGTTCTGTGCTGCACACAGCACGCATCCAGTGTGTTCCAGGCCTAATGCTTCACTGAAGCATGACTGAGGGAACAATCACTGGATTAAGTATCACACAGATGTGCAGGAAGTGCGGAGGGAGAACGGAGCTTACGTGGGAAGTTGTGCCTAAAGCAGGCCAGGGCGCTGATCATCCACTCTCTGCGAGTCTCACAGAAGATGGCGATAGTGTTCTTGGCCTGCTGGCCCAAAACTTCCATTCCCCTGCCAAAATGGCCCACGGCCACATCCACGTCCTGGTAGGAGAGCCAGCTGTACTCTCCAAGAATCAACTGCAGAAGAGAACGATGCAAATCTCGTGGATTGTTTTTGCACAAATTGCCATTGTGAACTTCAGACTGTAACGAAACATAGGACTCAAATAATAAAACTGCCAAATTACATTGGTAATAGAATGCTGTTAAAATGCCTTTCTACATGTAATGGTGAATGGTTAACGAAGAAAAGGTACATTCATGTTAGCAAGAGACAGCGTTACCACAGCCGACATACCTTTTTGAAAACCCTGCCATTGGGCTGCTTCTCATTCTCCTCACTCAATACTTCTCTGGTGCCCAAGCAGTCTGCACTTCCAAAGCGACGCACGGCGTAATCAAAGAGCTTATCCAAGGTGTCCGTCTCTTCGAAGGTCATTCGAGCCAGAGACTCAAAACGGTCCAGGGAGCGATACGGCCCCTCTGGCTTGCCGGTGATGGACTTCGCTTTTAGCCGCTTGGCCATGACTTTTTTTCTATGGGCATCAGCAAAAAAATAGCATGGGACAAAAGTAAGGAGGGTGCAGAGCTTCATAAACAGACGCAAAGGGACAAAAATGACAGAACGCACATCCATTTTAAAAGTCACTGTAAGAGCTGTCAGTAGTGCATAAGCAAGTAGCTCATATAGACAAAGACGGGAATTACTGAAGAAAAGGGCAGATTGATTCTCATGGAAAGTAGTGATCTCTGAGGCAAAAAGACTGAAGAAAAAGACAGAAGCACTGCTACTTGAAGTTCTGACTGAGCGCCGGGAAAAAATGTGGATTTCTTTACTCTCCAAGAACAGAGATGCTGTCCTTGCAATGTTGGGAAGCAGAGAAGGAAGGAAAGGGAGAAAGAGAGCAAGACGAAAGTTAGAAACAGTGAATATCAAGAAAAGCTTCTTACAAATAAGAACCATCTAAGAAAAATGGCAAATGTGCGTGCTAGGTAGACGATCTCTTCATCTCTCATTAATCGTGCACGACATGGCGTGACGGCGAAGAGGAAGTACCCACAGATATGCAAACATTTATGTATTTTCAAATGTAAGATGACGAAAATGAACTGAAAATCTCGAAAATGAGTCAAGAAAATCTGATCTGCATAACAATTTTTCAATACTCCTGGACAGGTACTTTGATGAAGTTATGGATATCGGATTCTAATTAGTCCAGCAATTTACAAGAAACGACTATAGCAGAGTGGTATGAGAGAATGTTTGCATTCTAAATTAAAGAATACAAGTATAAAAAAAAGCATGTCACATCGGCTTAAAATTTTATAGCAACACAACAAGATTGTACACCATTGAAACACACACCCTGTTTATCACCACGGCTTATTTTGCAGAGCATCACCAATGTAATTAGGAATACGTATGTATGTGCCAGACTCCTATAATCACCATTGAAAGTAAGCCCATAAAACAAAAAAAGTATGTCATCATCTGAAGACACCGTGAGGAAAGATTTGTACTGAGCCATAAAAATATAGTTTGTAATCGTTAAGGAATTCACACCATATTCCAATCTATAATAGGGAATTTAAAAAATCTAAAATTGATCTATCCTAGAAAGGATGATGCATCACAATAAAAGTCATCCTAATAGTTTTATAAAGTACTAAAGTTAAAATGAGTACAAATCATATACTCAGAACCATATTTTCATTTACATTCAATAAAGTCAAATAAACTTCAGAGACAGTACAGCTCATGAAGCAGACAGCCACTTTTTATACTATTGAGCACTACATCAAAAATTTAAATTGAAATAAATTTATTCTGAAAATGACAAGGAATCATTGCCTTTTTTCAAATGAGGTCAATACCTACAGGCAGAATTTAATGTTAAAATCTTTTGCCCATATCTTTCATTTGGTCCTCAATTACTAATTTAATGACAGAGATAAAAAAAAAAGATGGTACGCTTCTTCTCTGTTGGTTTTTATAGTTCACAAAGAAGGAAATTGATGCCTTTTTGGTACACAAGACAGGAAAGCTTAGGGTCAGAGACAGCCTGCCTCAAGCAATAATTAGGGTTGAGGGCCTGCCTCAAGCAGAATACAGGTGTCTCAGTTTTGTAATGTCAGACCTTTGTGTTTGCAAATGAAGTGCAATGTCATCCTGTCATCTGTCTAACTGCCAGCACACTGAGCACAATAACCCCGTCCCCCCCCTTCTACCACTTTTGGTAAAAGAAAGAAGTGAATAAAAGAGAGGAAGAAAAAAAAATAACTTAGGCCCCATATTCCTCTGCAGTTAAGTCACGGCCCTGAGTCGGGAACCACTATTCTAGACAAAGTTATCCATAAATATGTATTTCTTGCAAATAAAGCTAAGAGACCCGAGGTGGGAAAAGCTGAATTTTGGCAATTAGTACCCTGATGGTTCCCGCTGCTTTACAGTCCCTACATTTGAATTTCACAGGCAGCTGGCAACACAGTGGTTAGGTTCTTCAAAGACCACTGTTTGCTGGGTTGTGGCCACCTAGACTCATTCTTAGGAATGGAATACGTTAAACTCATTAAAGGGAAATGTGATCCCAATATTTAGGAAACTGTAGGGGCAGGTTATTACGATGGATGGACAACTGGACCACAACCACAATAATATTACTAAAGTGGAAAAAATAAGTTGGTTGTTTTATGGTGGAAAAACCAGGACATGCCCCCATATCAAAATTTCCCAGAAATTAACATCTGTAAGTATTATCTGGTATGTAAATCAGAAAGCCAGTAACCTCTCAGATGGAAAAAAAAATAAAGAACATTTTTGGGTCATGACGCACTGAGAAGTAAATCAACCTACTGTAACTAACTACAAGTTATTTTGCATTTTGTTCTAAATTTGGGGGGGTGGGGGGGTGGGTATTACACCGGGACCCTCTATACTCAAAGCAATCAAGATACGTAAATTTCTATTATAGCCTAATTTCGGAATCACTGGAACATCAATACAAAATATCACAATGAACAACTACAAAAAAGCTTCAAGTAAAAATATGTATATCAATAAATAAAACAAGATTGGACTCAGGTCAACACAAACATCGCTACACTGAGTGTTCATTGGGGGTTCGGTCCAGCCGCACTTACGCCACACAACTGCTATTGGCCTCACTTGCACATCGCTTTTAGCGAAAGCATCTGCCAAGTAAAAGTTAATGCAAAATGTACATAATCTGGGGAACCTGCACTGAAATTTTCTGTTTATAGTAAAGTTACTTTTTTATTTTAATGGATTTCCACAAGAAGGTGAACTTATAGAAAACAATTACCTCCACAAAGGAAATGTTATCAAAAATTAAGAACACCGTTTTAAAGAGCTTCTCTTTTTTGACACATTGTGGTAAATTCAAATGACTTACCACTTGTCCTTACAGTTCTGAAGGTTATTATTTGCACCAAGAGGAGCACAATATTACAAAACATTATCAAATAGGAAGAGAAGACACCTTACCTTTAAAACACAAAAATGGACAATAAAATATTTGTGCTATAATTATTTCCCCTCAGAAACGTCAGGTGTGTTCTGCTATTCTTCCTTGCCGATCAGTGCCACCGACTACTGAATTCTGTCTAGCCCCCGACTGAAGAGAGGCTTCTGAAGGATGTGAGGCAATGGTCCGGAATGTGCATGACTAAGCTTGAATAAGAGGCAGAAAATGACGACATCAAATGTGTTCTAAAGGAAGTCACCCCCACCCACCCACCCATAAAAAAATTCTTAAAACTTTGCTGCTCTGACTATGCATGACAGTGAAAATATCCTGAATTAGAATACCAAAAAAAATATATTTTTTTAATTACCAAGGTCAAAACAGGATATAAAAATCTCAAAAAAAAAAAACTGGGATGGTTATTGAAAAGCTGAGAGTTGTAAAACCTCTCTGAGTAATGAGGATTTCTTCATCACAAATTTAAAAACACCAACGTACTTATTCCAGTTGCCACACATACCTTATGACGAAGATATGAGAAACTATTACTGGTCCAATTCAGAGTACACTACAGATTTCACTAGTTACGCGCATTGACTCCTCAAGATTAATTGCTCAAGCCTAGCAGACAGTTCTGTAGTAGCTGAGCAGCTACTTTCCCTTGTTTTTTTTCTGTGTGTCACCAGAGCTGGGATAAACAGCCCTGCTCAAGGGCCCAACGGCGGCATAACCATGGGATATGAACACCCAATGGCCCATACACAGGCACAGAGACATAGCCCAAAGAGCCACAGACTGCCCCCTACAGTCTGTCTTTGAAAAGTGCCAGTGAAAGTCACAAGGGAATGTTCAACTCCCATTCATCTCAGAATTTGTATGTGAAAATTCTTAAATGTGAACCTCTGATGTGCACATTTCCTTATGTCCCATAATATTATGCATCTACATTATACAAACTTTATGTATAAATTCAATATGTGAAATGTGTCTATTTTTACCATACATCCATAAAAACGTCAATTCTTTGAATGTTTCTCAAACAAGAGAAAGCCCACACTGCAGGTGGTGTTAGGTGTCGATTAGGCTGTTTCAGTAGATTTGCATCTCACTACATCATTACCTCATGCGGTCCGTCCACAGGAGCACACCTTGTACATAGCTAAGGTCACTCAAAACTCAGAATATGACTTAAATACCCTTATAGCCGGCTTGGAAAGTTTGATTTTTCCCCGGTTTCGAGGCTGCTTCCATATGCGATAACTTTGTTGTAGGTACAGCCCCTTGTTGTTTGTTTAATGTTAATATCATTAATAAATTAAACTGATCTTTCGCTAGTATGAAATTTTCAGGCAAAACATACTGCATTATTGAAGACTGCATATAGTGAACTGCATTGTCCGCTGAATTAATATTACTAAGTCACTTGCACTGTATGTTATATTGCACTATACTTAAAATAAAATTATATTCTTCCTATCTGAAATATATCAGGAAACGTCACCAGGTAATAAATCAATTGGCAGTGTCAGGTTCTAAATCGACACAATTTTGTTCGCCTTAATAAGCACAACAAGTCTAAACCTAAACCTAGTTTATTAATACTCCCCAATGAAAACTTCTGGCAAACAAGGCCAGATTAAACGCATAATAACTAATATATAACTAATACGAAATGTTGTTAATTTACTATTCAAAGGGTTGAAAATAATTTCCTTTTTCGCATAACACGGTGCCATTCTAAATTTCCACGTGCATTTACTCAATGCGAGGTTCGCACAGGTTCCGTGGTAGATATATGCTCAAAACCTCACCTTTAACGTTCCGTACGTTTCACTTCTGCAACTTCGTGGTAAATAATAAGAATAGTAATTAACGCTGAGTCTCGGACAAGAAGGGTGAGGTCGTTAAAGAAAGTACACCACGCAACAAAAACCAGAATCCGCGCTCCCCGTGTTAAACGGCGTAGCTGTTTGTTTAATTACTTGCTGGTTTTAGATGGAATAGCCCGATAAACCGAGTATTGGAATAAATACTCAACTACAGACTAACGACAAACGTCATGTTCAACAATGTTCAAGTGATTGGGATTGTAAAGAGACACAGTGGGGTGAGATACATGATTAATTTATTTTAGCCACGTCTGCTATTATAAACTGATAACATCGTTAACAATTAATCACCCATGCATCATATAACATAAAATTACATTATTTACAAACTCCTATTAATTAGTTAAAATGAACTCTTACCTCTAATAACAGATGCAGTTACAGCTCTGCAAAACAGTGAATGACCGAAAATAACCTTTTACCCAGTTGGAGAACATGGCGGGCCCCAGGCTCAGTACGTCACATGACTCCATTTTTCTGAACCAATGATCGTGGACTAATCAGGACACGTGTTGTTCTTTGACTCATACGGGCACATCTGATTCACCAGGATGTACTGTAGTCTTCCAGGCACAAGCAGTACGTGGCCAGTGATTACTCGTTGCACTGTTTACAAAAATAACTAGAGGGGAAATTTCAGATAGTACCGATATAGACCAAGAATTTCTTTGTAATAATATCTCGGTCTGGATTTGTTCTTTCTAAACCTGAACTTTCCACACCTGGTGATAACCATAGTACCTAAACTTATAGTAACTTGTTCCTAACAATATGTTGCTTAATTACCAGGAAAATGTATCTGAATTGCTGAGGGAAAACACAGAGACCCTGGGATCTTATGAATCATGGATTTCTCTCTAATGATTGTTTGGGATATTGGGATGATGTTTTGTATATATAATTAAATATAATTAATTTAGTATGAGGCTCCATGAGTTATACCCCTGAGTGGTAGGTCACTGTTTCAAATCCTGTGCCTGGTAGAGTGATCTCACTGTTGGGCCCTTGAGAAATTCCCTAAAACCCAGCTGGTGCAGGACCACTGGGTGATACTGCTCTGTGACCTTACTTTGCTTTGGAAAAAATAAGTAAATGCAGAAAGTACATGAATTATTCTATCTGCACTTAATGCATTTTTACACTGAGGCCATTAAACTCTTGCAATGTGTACGAATAAACATGACCCACTTGCTAATATTCATAATGACTACTGTTACAAGGTCAGCCGGCAGCACCCGGGGGCTAACGGCCTTGCTCAGGGACCCATGAACCTGTGACTATTATGCCGAAGATGGAGCTCAAACCAGCAATCTTCTGATCACAGGCATACGTTCTGTTACTTAAAATATACAGATATTTTTCCTGATTACTATGCAGGGCACACAGTGGTATAGTACATAACTCTATGTCCTCACAGTGTCTGTGTGGGTTTCCACCCACAGTTCAAAACCTGTTAAAAGACTTGTGATTTTATGCGTGCCAAATCAGAACGTACAAGGGTCACCGTGACTCTGTAAGCAGTAGAGAATGAAGCATGGACAGCCAGTCCTTAGAGCAATTGGGGTTAAGGTGGCAAAGGTAAGACCACACAGGAGTTGAAATGGTGACCTTTTAATCACGGACAGTGTCCTGCCTTGCTCAACCACAAACTGACTGAACACCAAACATATGGGTGTAAAAAAGTACACGGTGTCTTATACACATTGTACATTTACCTCCCTACCAAACATCACTACCAGAGGTAGGGTATAATCATCTAATATCACATATATCCGGATCTGCAAGCGAAAATGCACTTACTGCGAATTCAGTATGTGTTGCTCGGAGTGTCTGAGCATGTCTAACCACCTGGCTGTCTTAAGTGTGGTGAAAACTAGTCATGCACAGGAAACCAGCACACAGTTTATGCAGCTGTTTGCATTCCAGATTTCTTGAATCAAAATTAGAAAATTACTATCCAATTTTCTATTTGTTTTTCTGAGTGCAGTGTGCTTTGTATAATAATGCCATTCACCATACTATTCTTTGCTTAATCATTTAAGACTTTCTCATTAATCTCTATGCACCACGCCATCGGTTATTCTTGATTCGACTCCCATTTTAATGATTTCTCGTCCGAGTTAAAACCTTTCGTCCACCACACAAAGTTCCAGTTGACATATAATCAATCAGTTTTGACACCCAAGCTTGTATATACATTCTGTCTTATATAAACACAAAACCTATAACGTTAGTAAACCGTTCTTTAGATTTACGCCAAATACACTAAAACGTCAGTGAAAATAAGTATGGCCAACAGGTTTTAAACCTGATCTCATCGATTGTTAAAATATAATGTTTGGAGGGGAATTCAAAGTTATCCCGGCAAGCTTATTTCCAGGTTAAACATTCTGTCGTCTGCGGTGTGTAATGACCTAGTTTGGGGTTATGACGCCTTTTATGACACAGATACAAGGCCATGCAAATATTACTTCGTGTGCTGTAAGTCCTCTACCTAGAGCGCTTTCTAGATTGATAGAAAAAACTTTATTTTTTTATCGATATTGTGTTCTGTCTGTGAATAAATATTAAATAAATTAATTTAAAAGAAAAATAAATCCGGAGCGTTTCAAACCAGTTCCCTCACACGGTTCAGGGAAAATCATGTGAAATGAATTATTCGCCAGTTAAACAAGTCGGAATAAATGTTGCAAACCATCCACAAACCAAACAGAAACGGAAGTTACGCAAACCAAGCCGGTTTCCTTGGGTTAAGCGGAATTTACCGGAATTTAACATGACCTCGATGCCCAGGAAATGCCCACATTTACCGGCCAGATATATGGTGCTATTCAAACAGCTATTAGCAGTATTTCGACACAGTACTATTTATTTGAACATCAAATTCAACAAATGCAGTATTAATGTTTTCCTGGCCCAAATGTATATGGTTGTGAAGTATTATTGTGACATTACGTTACCAGGGTTGCCAACTCCCACGCGTCTTGCGTGACACTCACGCTTTCAGACTCACGCTCACGCAAGCAATCTTACAGCAAATTTATTTGCTGTTATAAACCTAAAATTAGCTGCATGAAAAGCGTTGGGACAATTTGCAAACCCTACAGACAATTTACAAGGCAATATAACTCTTACATACATGTAAATGAATGTGCATGTGTAGGCAGACTTATGTCGGATTGAAAATCTCACTCCAGCCTGCTTACACAAGCTGGCAACCCTGCATTACAACAGCACGTTTAGGTCTTACAAGCCTCTTTTGCTAGTGACACAATACTCATTGACATTTTCATTGTTTTGGATAAAACATAACGATTATGAAACAAAAGAACTCCACAGAAAAAAAATGTTCATTGAAAACATACCATATATATTTTATTTATGTTTCATTTAATTGTTCTGTTTAACATATTTTAATAAATGAAACCTTGGTAGAACTGGGATAGGATGTGAGCAACTACACAATAGGATGAAAACACAAATATTGCGCACATTATACATGAAGATTGTCAAAGAGTGAACAGTAAACCAAGATGGAGAATGCAGACGAAATAGAGAATTCATGAATTAGGTGTAGAAAAACTGAGCACAAGGAACCAGAAAATATTCACCAGAACTAATGGGCATAATTGGGAAATGAGGTCAAGTACAGCAACAAAATCCAGTCAATCTAGGAATTCTGTAAAACTAAGGTTGGGAACTCGAAGGAGCAACAATGCTGAGGTCTGCAACTTTTGATGATAGCTGTCAGGGCTTCTGAGTTGTGGTTCAGCTTGTTGTGCACAGTTGTGCCCATGGGGAGTTGGTGGATCAAAAGTAGGAAAATCTGCCCGTCGTGGCAGCACAAAAACACAAAGTGCATGAGTGCAAGGACAACACAGAAAGTACAAAAACAAACATAGATCAATGCCTCTATCAACAAACTAAGTGCAAATTTATCTTTGTTTTATCAGGTTCTAATTTTAAACTGAAAGATGACAAATAAAATTTAAGGTACTTAAAATACTGGTTCAGCTCTAGATTTCAAAATACCTTGTGATAAAAAAGAATATCATTTCTATATAAATGAAATGAACGAGTTTATTTTCTTAGGACCAACTATACATGTTCATTACCAAACAGTCACGATGTGCTACATGCTTAATTCATACATAATATAGAAAACAACAAATTTTAAAGGTGAACACAAACATGTACACAAATAAATAATGGGATACTGGCATGTAAGAAGTATTCCTTTAAAAATATTTATGTATGTGTCACTGTATGTGTCAATCTGCATTCTAACATGAAGCTGCCTTTATCCTACGATTTATTTTGCCTTCGTGAAATTATGGCATTTGGTAGCTTATTCTCATACATATGGTGCATTTATTTCTTTTGCAACAATATATAGATTGAATACTTACACCATATTCCACAAAAGATTTATAAGGTTTATAAGGCAAGTACCTGTACAAATCAAATGGCTGACAATGACTGGATGTCAGGCAAATGAGGCTCTGTTTCTTGTTTTTACTAGTAATGCAGAACTAATCTGATATCCCAGTTGGCAAACTTCGTGTTTGACGCACACTAGGTTCTCTCTGTGTTCACTTATTTATTCTTCCCTGAAAGTTATTGTTTTACCTGTTTTATAAGTGCATTTCATTATGTGTGTCATAGGCGCATTAATTTATAGTGAAAGCACAATAGATTTAGGTTAACTGTATTATTGCTTCATATGATACGTAAATCCAAGTGTTCTGTTGCTAAATTTTCTTATGAATATATTCGGACATCAATTTATTCCAGAAGACTGAGACTTGTAACTACTGGATATAGATAAGTTGTTCAATTAATTATTTTTTTTTTTTGTTTTGTTTTTTGAACTTTTGATGAGAGTTATTTATAATACACACTGTAATTGTATTATTATGGTTGTCAGGTTGACTCACAACCATGTCATTATTTTTTGTTATAGATCATTTGTTTGTTCTGTTGGCAGGTAGTTTCTGAAAGGTGGCATCAATGTAGAATTCCAGAGGCGCCAATATCCTGAAAAAGGACAGAAAAATTAGTGGATCGTTTGATTAATGCGTTGACTATCATTTAGAATTCAAGTTGAATTCTGAATGTGTGATTCATATTGCAGCATCGCACAGCCTGTATCATGCATCACATCTTGTGACATAACCAGCCTAATTTTTGCACTGAATTAGAAAGATGGGACAAAAAAAGAATGATGACGTGCACAGCTACACACTTAATAATTAATTAAAAGCATGGTAATGTGTGGTACCTTTGAAAAATGTGTACTCACATACTGGGGCAGCCTATGAGTATTTTTGAGTATTTTGCATTTTTTACGTTATAAAGTTTTAATAGTATTATTTGGAGTAGCATTTTCCGAAATTTACATTCATGTTTCTAAATTAGAATGAAAGTTTAGGCCACTTACTGCTTGAGGTCTGCTTGCTTCTTTTTGCTTGTAGTAGGCAGATATAATGCAGTTTCTTCTGAAATTAAATTTTAAACATACAACATTTGGAACATTTTGTTTTACTCTAGAAATGATCTTTACAACAAGATGGTTCCATGTAACGTTTTAGACTATGAATTATTATAAACTATGAACTATCCTCATGCTGCATGCTGGAGTTTAAAAAAAGAAATTGTTCAGGGCCACCCACACAAACTAAGACTGATCTAAACCAGGTTTAGATCCAGTAACCACTTTTATTTATGGCAGTGTTTTTAATGTAGATGGTGCATATATATTGCAAAAAAAGTTTTTGTATGTGAAATAATAAACATAGGCTGAATAAACATATGCTGAATATTTTACTTCAAATATTTCCTGTTTCCTTAGGTAATTTGCAAAGAAAATGTATAGTGCTCATGAAGTTCTACTTTTAATAACATCCGAAGTATTGCAAAATAATATGCTTTAGACATAAAATGTAAGAAAATCTTTTAAAAATCCAAACTTTTAACCTTTTAAAAAGTTAACATTCTATTAATGCTAATTAGTCAATACTATGAAGCTGATTGTCTTTTAATGCAATGTAAAGATTTTTGTTTGTTTAAACTGAAGTGAGTTTTCCATTGTGTTAAATATCTTATGTTTGTTCTTTTTCAGTCACCATTTTTAAAGCTGCAATACTGTCCCCATTACTCCCTACAATCCTTGTGTCATGTTGTTCTGCTTGCTGACCTGCTCAAGACAAGTCTTACCTTGTCCTGCATACCTGCAATGCAGTACACCATGAATGTGATATATTTAAAAAGGGGGTTCCTGTGAGTTTGAAACGTGGTCACATGCGCACTATAAAATTTACAGCATATGGGTTGAAAGCATGCTGGATGATATATTGCAAAAAGTAGTCTGTAATTAATGAACTGTGATCATTTAGCCATATTAGACAGACTGTAGGAAGAGAGTAATGAAATACCATCATTGTGGTGAGAAGGTCATTTTAAATACCATTGCTCCAATGAGAAATAATCACTATATAGCTTATGTACCCAGGATAGTATTATTTACAGTTGGAAGATTAAATGGAGCGGTCAGTTGAAGTGGCGTTTAATGTTTAGTATTATGCTAACCCTCACTCCCGAGACACTCACTTGCTGGTGATGTCGCCCCCTGGTGGTAGACCAGGAATGGCTGCTGATGACAGACAATTCAACACGTACAGCAAGTCAGGCTCCATGTTACTTGCTCTCTGGTCTTCAAAGATGTCTGTTTGGAAGACAGTGGGATAGAAAATACGAAACTGTTTATTAGACAACAGCATTAATAAAACTGTAAATATAACCAAAGATTCATTTTAACGTTAAAGGTCTTCAGAAATAAAGGATAGCATGTGCACTTTTATAAATCAAGGCCACAAAAATAAATGTTCAGATATGTGAGACAGAAGAAGAAATAGCAGCTGCATTGAACTGCATAACTTGTATAACTTTATTGACAGTTACTAGTTAAACTACCAGCTTAATATGCCCAGTGATCTATAACTAGTTTGGATTGTGAGTTTACTACCTTACCCATACCTGCCACTTTGGTCTCAATCAGATTCTCCAGCTCCGCTTCCCTCTGTAGTGCTTCACGTGAAACTTGGGGAGCACCAGGGAAGCAGAGGAGGATGACTGTGATGTTATCAAGGCTGCCCTGTTGGGCAAGGGGGTGGGAGGATTTATCAGTATAATCCACCTGATGACTTATTGCAAAGGATCTACCACAAATGCAAGAAATAGATAAAAGCCTGCAACTGTGGTAAAGTTCTACCTAATTATTTAATAAAATTTTCCTGCTTGTTGTGCCAACAATACGATTACAATCCAGGCAAGTATGTACGTGCTTTGAAAAGTCTTGGCTAAACTGAAAAATCTGTCAAAGGGATAATAAATTAAGCATCCATTTATAATGCAAACACATCAGTCGTAGGATCATGATTAATCTGGAGCCTGTACTTTAACAACACAGAATCACCTATACTCTGTCTCTGGACTGAGTGAATCCATGTGAACACAAGGGGAATATGCTCACTCCACACAGAACAGAACAGCTGTGGCTGGAGCCAATGACCCTCAAGGTGAAAGAACACAGTGCAACACACCTCTGGCTGCCCAAGTAGGAAAATAATCAATTAAAATTAAAAAAGAACTAACAGAAGCATGTGAAAATCCAATTTAATAATGAACAAGCAGCAATTTCTGCTCAGTGTTATTGATCAAATAGTGTACGCAGTATGCTGTGAATCAGCACTGGACTGGAATTAAACTCAGCCCAGGACAAATTTTGCCAACAGAGGTCCCCTGCGATAAATTTTACTGGCCCACATGCCCGTCAGCCCCCCGGGAGAATGCCCAGTATGCCAGTCCAGCCCTGCTGCGAATATAAACGGGCAGATGTCTTGACAGCTGAACACCTGGTCAACTCCAAGTACTAGTTAGAAGTGTGTGTTATCTAACCACCCATTACGTAAGTACTAGCCATTTCTCAAGCAACCCAATACTACAGTAAAACTAGACGATGCCAATGACAATTACCTGTTACGTTCACTTGCACATGATAGCTGAAAGTTTTCCCATGGATGCCATGGCTGTTTACGCAGCGCTTGCAGTGTAGGCCGCAGGAAATGAAAGACTCTTCCAGGTCCTCTGAGAGAAGCTATTTAAGGGGGTGTTTTGCAGGCTGCGTTCGCTCTATCGGTGTGCGGTCCCGTTGGAATTAGCAGGGCACATATTTGTAAGGCGTGGCTGTGGCCAGCAACAAACGATTAGTAAACCATTTAAAGAAAAAGTCTGATTTATTTAGCAGTGAATGCTACAATGCATTCATTTACATACGGTAGCGACTGTATTAAGCATCGCTCAAAATACTAGCTGTAAGCCTGCAGGTAAATTCCGTGAAAGCTCCTTAAATGACACATTAAATGATGCTTCGATGTTACATAACTCGAAGAAAGGTGGTAAATACAGTGCTGCTTTAAAATGAAAATAGCTTATTCCAGGTAGGCACTACAATAGCCGTGCAAGACTATACTAGGCTACTTCAGAGATTAACTAGAAATGGTGTACTATCTATTATTTATATTGTCTGTGTTTTACCCATAGATCAATAATTCAATTGAATTTCTAACTATTCATTTTAATTACAAAAACTTGTGTATATAGATTTAAAGCCAATAGTAATGAACATTTCAAAGAGTGTGCATTGAATGTGCCATTTTAGCCATGTTGGGTACACTTAGCATCTGATTTGAAGTGGACATCTGATGGCTGTTGTGCTACGTAATCTGCATTGTATAAAATCTTTGCAGCACAGTTCGCTTCACAGTTGGCAGGGTAGTGCCACTGGCCGCCTTCATGGTTGGGGGTTTGGACCTCCCACCTGCTACGGTACTGTTGGCATCTGTTCTCTGCATTGTGAGGGCATGCCCCCACTTTCCAAAGACATGCAAGTCGGTGAACAGGTGTCCCTGCGTTGCTCAGTTTGACGCTGGATGTGAGCATGCGTGAGCCCTCTGAAAGACTGGCATCCCATTAAGGGTGAACCACCTCCTGCTGCCCTTTGGCAGCTGAGATAAGCTCAAGTCTGTAAATCCGTATTTGTATGTCTCAAAGATGGACATTTGTTTAATTTACAGTTTTATTATCAATCACTGTTCTACAATAGTAATATTCTTATATAAATGCTGTGTTGGAGACCTCATTTTATTTGCATTTGCAACATACTTACCTTATAGAGGCAGAGGTCAACAACCTGTGTGCAGACCTCACTTAAATCTGCACAGACCTCCAGGCGGTTTCGCACAAAGGAGCAGAGCTCCTCGCTGCTGATCATGTCCCACACTCCGTCACAAGCCAGCAGTAGGAACTCATCAGCCGCCGAGCGCTCCACCTCATATATATCCGGCTCGGGTGATACCATCTGTTCCGTTGGCGTCCGCCATTCCGTTTCCTTGTAGTTGAAGTCGCCCAGTGCACGGGAGACTGCCAGCGAGCCGTTGATGCGCTGCAGGCTGACGGTTCCCCCAGCGTTCTGGATGCGTTCCATCTCGCGTGGGTTGAAGGGCTTGTGATCCTCAGTGTACAGGCAAAGCTGGCCGTCGCGGCAGAGCACAGCACGCGAGTCTCCGCAGTTAGCAAGGTAAATGTGGTACGGGGAGAGCATGGCAGCCACAACAGTGGAACCTCCACGGTCCCAGCCCTGCCTCCTAGCCATGGTGTGCAGGTGCTGGTCGATGCTCAGGAAGGCGTCTCGGATTCCCCGTCTCACGTGACCCCTCTCTTCCACTGGCTTAATGGCTCCTGGATGAAAGCAACACACAATACTATGCATCATCTCGTTGATACAGTCTCAGCATATTGCATGCATTTTTTATGAATGGTTATTAATTTTATGAATGATTGCTGACCAAAGATTCAAGTACAGTCATAGCCATTGTGTCTTGCTGATATTGTTGTTTTTGCTTGTTGAATGACAAGATATATTACTGAGTTTTCAGCAGTATGTGTTCAGAGGCTTAAATCTTTGGTATGTGGTTGCTTTAGCTTTTCAGCTGTCGCCTTTATCTGAGCCATAAATTTCTGTTTAATATATGATTTTTCCCAGTAAACAAAAAACAAGTCGATTAAACGATTTTTGAAACAACTCAGCTACTGCAGATTAATTAATTCATTCACAGTCAGTTTTATGGGATGTTCTTTTCATCAAATGATTTCCGATTCTTTTTAACCAAAACCAGACTGATTGTTTAACGGCGGCCTCTTTAATCTCATGCAAGAAGAACAGACAGCTATATCACCTGTAGCCCGAATGTGGTCCAGTAGGTTCCTAGAGCAATACTGTGCCACGGTGCTGCCAGCGTGTCCATCATACACTGCGAAAAAGCCCCAGGAATCAAGGTCACCCTCCATTTCAGGCACGCAGGTATGGGCATCCTCCATCTGGGCCCGCCAGCCTTGCACACTGGACACAGCGTACCTGATGCCCCATTTGGCCCATCCTTGCTCGGTGTGCTTCTCTAGTATTGGCTGGTCCAGGTAAGGACTGGGTATGGCCCCCTCCTCCGCCACCTCCCCCTCATCTCCCCCCTCCCTGCCCCCTTTGAAGAGAGACGAGACCATCTTCTCTGTCCCCTTCACCAGCTGCCGGACAAACGCGGGCACTTCAACATTTGCTTTCCTGGCCGTCCTCATCACCGCTGTCTGTTCCTCTGTCAGCTTGGCAGGCTGCTCCTGTGCACAGGACAATTCTCTTCCTTTCGGCTTGCAGAACTTTAGTGATGAAGAAGATCAAAATAACATCAGAAGGTTGACAGAGTGCAGAACTGACATTGTGCTGGATCCAATATGAATGGGTTGAGATTCACTTCCTGCAGCACCTCTCATGTTTGCATCCATGCGGGGTACTTCAGGGATGGGCTGTTGACCTGTATTCGTCTCCTTTTTGCCCTACGTGGTCCCGCATTTCTCCCTTTCCTTCTCAGTCACAGCTAGTCTCCCTCTCTCACCAGCTCCGTTCACCGGCTCTGTTATTTTCCTCTCTGAATTGTGATTGGCTGACCTGTTTCCGTGCATCTATCTCAGTATAATCTTCCAGCCTCTCTCTCACATGCTCTGCCATGGCCCTCCCTGCCTTTATTTTTATTCTATCAGCTAATCTCCCCCTATGATGACCTTATATTGCCAGATTTCGGCGATTGCAATTGCAAGTGTGTCAGTATTTAATATATACAGTATAAAAAATAATTAAGAACACATAGATTCATGAAATAGTTCATTTTTTTTAAATGTAGCTTGTGAGTCAGCTGTCAGGATAACCCTGTATTCTTAGGCACATTTAACGATGCAGAAAATAATTATTTAAATATGGTGTCCTTATTAATCTTAATTTCAGATACAACAATATTTTCCAGATACAAAATAGACTTTCAGTTATTATATTGCAGTTGTTTTTTAATGAATAAACAAATCAAGTAATTAATCCACCTCTTTGTTTAAACATTATTTTTTTCTATTTAAAAAATTCTAGCTTCAGACAATTTCACCTTAAAATCAGCCTCAGAGCATTTCTGTTTAAGCAGTAATAACCATGTAATCTAATTCTAAATACTACATTCCATATAGTGAAGTAGGGATGTGCATCTCCATCACTGAGGCTGATGCTATACACTGGTGACAATCATTAAAGATATATATAAAGGAACTACTATTGCTATATGATATGATTCACCCTTATTGCAATGCAGTGCGATTCGACGGAATTTGATTCAACACAATGCGATTCGACATGTTGCAATGTTATGAAAAACAATATGTAGCTAAACAAGTCAATGTGGTAAATATACTAAATGTAGTATCATTGGTACAAAATTATTGGTCACATTTGTAAATAATAAAGGCATTGGCCTTCTACTAATAATTACATATTAATAAATTGGATTTTACCATTGCAAAGTTAGAAACAATGCATCCCAGGTTCATCCTATATTGTATCCAGTACACACCGTCTTAATTAGGGAAATAGCATCATTCTGCGATTACGCGGACTTGCGGGAAGTGCTGGGTTTTAAAAGGTGCTGGATTCCTTGTTCGGTACATACTGGTTTAGTTACTTATTATTCTGTGACACCCTCCACATAGCGAGGCTTAGTCTGTCTCTAATTATTAGTTTTTTTTTTGTAAGTTTCCTTTTTGTTTCATTTTATACTTGGCCCAGAGCCAGCTAGTTCTTTTAGAGCCTCCTGCGAGGAAGTGTGTTGCACGGATTAACCTACTGCAGTGAGTAATCATGCTCGTGGTTGGAGTGCCGTGAATTTGTTCTTGCGGCGTTTGCAGTGAGTCCCAATTCATGTGGTGGGTTGGGACAGTTAGTCTTGTGCGATTTTCCTTTTGTGAGATCTTCTGATTATTATTCTTTTCTATAATAAAAAGGCCTTGCTGTATACCACAGTCTCCTGAATTATTAGAGATTGTTAAGGAAACCCCTAACCCTTCTATAAACTGGGGTGGTGTAATCCGCTTCGTAAGGGCTGGTGAAATCCGCTTCGTAAGGGCTGGTGAGTTGGGTGAATCTAAGTTTGCCACAACTAAGTTGGCTCACCCGTCACACCAGTTTTGCACATTTTGTATATTCACCTGGTATAAAATCAAGAAGGTCGGACTTTATTTGACTGAGTATTCAAATTTAAGTCCTTGGAGTTGGCTTTCAGAGTCACTAATGGACTGCCACCCATCGCCATCAAGATGCTCCTCAAGAGATGCATCCCATCTCGCCCTCTTTGGTCAGTAAGCCAACACCCCTCTGAGATCCTTCCACCACATGAGAAGTTTTACTCTAAGTGTTCCCTGATGGTGGCATCAGCTGCCAAACCATATCCAGTGATCAGATTCCTTTCAATCTTCAAGAAATACTATAATACACATCTGTTCCAGGAACACCTCTATGAACCTACACCACTCCATGCTGGTACCTATACCCCGTGTGCTCTTATTGTTGAACTTTGGCTTTTTGTTCAAATACCCTGTGCTTGAAACTCGGCATTGAGAAGCTCAGCCTAGTGGGCTCTTTGACTGCTGTATGCTTGCTTGCCATTTACCTCACTTACCTCAATTTTTTAGGCCCTTTCCACTTGCAAACTATTGTGATTTGTTTTGAAATTTCAACAAAAAAAAAATCACTATTTAAAAGATTTAAAATGGCAAATATGTATCATCTCATATATTTATTTTATGAATTATTAAATTATGTATTTGAAAAAAATATGATAAAAAGGTTAATGTAACTTATTTCAACCAATAGTAATCGATTGTTTGATAGAGTAATATGATAAATAATCGAGTGACAGGATATGTTAGGTATTATGTAAAGATATATTTAGTCCCATTTGGTTGTGTACTGCTGACAGGGCTAAGGCACCCATAAACAGATCGTGGTTCAGGGGAAAGGGGGGAGGCAGCAAGACGCACTCTACGGACAGAGCTGCAAAAATGTCCAGCAAAGGTGAGACTCACTTGTAAATTCAAGGAACTCTTTGCTTCACACAGCAACTTGGGAGTATTGGATATTGTTTGGATTATCAGTAGATATGAAAGAAACTTCACTGACAAACTGGCAGCTTACAGTGATCTCTGCTCTGCCTTTAAAAGGCAGACTAGCATTGAAGGTGTTCCTCTCTAGGCTGACGCTTAAACTTCCTTCATGTGGTCATCAAATCAAAAGATGTACTTGATATAATATCGGCATGTATGTGGAAAAAAGGGGGATTATATAATTGTACTATAAAAGATTGAAGTTGTAAAAATGAAAGGATTTCAAAGTTTTAATTGTCGAACTTTCTATTACTCTAGAGTGTTTGAACAGCTTGCAAGATATTAAAGTCTACGCATCAGTGTTTTTTAAAGACAAGATGTTGATCTTGTGTCGGAACTTTGTCGAGATTATTTTCGTTTTGGAATGTTTGACTCACCTCTAAAAATACAAAAATGTAATATATGTAATACGAGCACATGTATACATTTCCTTTTTTAATAAATATCTTTGGTGTTTTTTATCAATTATGAATGCTCATTAGCATGTTTGCGCATATACAAGTTTCTGAATGCCGGATACACTGATATTGCAGGTGACATAGATGTCTGCTGTTCTTCCATAAGACAGATGTAGCCATATTAAAAACAAACTGCAAGTGCAAAGAAATGCATGAATATAATTTAAATGAACAAAAGATTTATTATTTTTAATACAAAATACTGTGGAATTCCTGATATAGGTTTTACCCAATAACTTTGAGGTAACAGTACTAGTTCTATATTAGTACTGAAAGCATTCACTACATTATAGTTTATGGCATCATAATTTGCATTTTATAATCTTAACTAATGTTAATGCTTTTTTTCCAATCAAAGATATATAGAAGAAAATAAATTACCGTAATGTATCTACTACTTCTTTAAATTATCACTTTAAACCAGCTAAATGTAAGTATTATGTACAAAAAAGTTATTTATTTCACCACTTCTTCATGTGGTTTCCAGCTTTGTAACTATATATGACACGTTCTTTTATAGACATGTGCTGAAAATAAATGGGGTTCTTCAAAGGAAGAAATGGTATTTTATAATGACTTCAGTCATGTTGGCTGCAGTTATTAACAAAGGGTGCATATGGGTATTGGGTTTGAAACCGCTCTTGAAATAAAGAGTGATTGCTAGTTTAGAATAGATTTTGCTGAACTGTTCTACCAGAAAGACCGTCTGGCCACGTAAGACTGAGTGTAAATAAAGTGCCGTAACGTAAGTTGCACGCACCAGTGAACGACGGAGCAGTGATCGTGAAGCCTGGCAGCAGGTGCCTGCTGGAGGCCAGATGCAGTGTCTGCTTCCTTCTCCATTCCTCTTGGCTCCACTCCCATCATCTTCAGTTATATTAAGCATGGCTTGAATTTCAGCTCCTCCTTCCTTCTCCATTAAGACTGTTAGGCCCTATTTTGGGGGAGGGGGGCTTTTCGTCTCAGCCCCCTGAAAAATAGCTTTTCATACCCCCGGCTTGGCAAATTATATTGTAGAATCCCCCCCCCCCCCTCCCCGACAGATTTATTCATGGGTGGGGTAATATCCCATTTTTCTTCAGGGGGCTGAGCCTGCACCTCCAAGGATCACCACTGTATTAAAGAACACTATGTCTAAAGGGTTAAACATAATCTTGAGACTAAAAATTTTTATTGTAATTTTAAAAGCATGAATTATTCCTCAGCATAAATATGTACCTCAGAGTAAGTAGGTATTTTTTCACAGTGACAAGATCGTAGCCTATAAGGTTTAACCGAGGCATGATTATTGCTGGTTGAAAACTTAACCCAATGCCTCTTAAAAAAGACTAGTTGGGGGCAATGTCTGGTCCAGCGTGCCTTGGCACATCTGCAGGTCCTTGAGCTAGGCCCAGAACCCCCAGCTCTCTGGGTGCTGCTGTGGGTAGCTGCCCTTCACAACAGGAAGCATAAAGAGAATTTCCCCACAGGCATCAATAAAGTATCAATTATTATTGTAATAAATACTGCATATAACTGACAGCTGATCTCTTTCATTGTCCAGAGCTTCCTGTATTTTTTCTCTGTGTGATAATTTCATTCTCTCTCGCTCCATTCTCTTGTGACAGTAATGGACCTGATCTACTGGCGAGACTTGGAGAAGACTGGCATTGTGTTCACAGGGCTGGTCATAGGTTTGCTCTGCATGTTCCAGTATAGCGCCATCTCTGTGGTATCCAACCTCTGCTTGACAGTTATGTGTTTCACCTTCCCTGTCCGCCTCCTCTTCAAGGCCCTGGAGCTGCTCCGTTTCAGAAACGTGGTCCACCCCTTCAAGTGAGTACTATATTCACCGCGCTACAGTTTATTTTGTGGCCGTGTTTAACATTCTGTCTGTATCGGGTTATCTTGCCGTCTTTCTTTAGGTCTTATCTGGAATACGACCTCTCTCTGACTGACGAACAGACTGTGCGCCATGTGGAAGCCATCGTTCTGATGGGGGCCACTGCCGTAACGGAAATGAAGCAGCTCTTTTTTGTCGGCAGTATTTATGACTCCATAAAGGTTTGGTATCAATATCACGAAATGCATATTTTTTATATGGGTCAGAACAGCTTAGTGGGTCGCACAGAGGCCTGTGGTTCTGATCTCTGCCACACCTCTGTCCACATGGAGCTTGGATGTTAGGTGTCTGTGACCTGAGCCGAACCCGACGGACCGCTACAAAGTATTGGGTTTCGGGGCGGGTACGGGTCAGTTTTTTATGTTCGGGCTCGCGTCGGGTTTGGGTTCGCTTCTTAGGCTTAAATTGAGCTTGCTGGGTCCTTTGCCAGTAACAATAGATCTCCCTCCATTAGTTGGTTTTAGATTTACTAGTATTATTTGGGCTGGGTAAGGTTCAGTCTCAAGTTCTCGGGGGAGGGTCAGATTTGGGATTTAATTTCAGGCCGTACAAAACTCCACTGCATGTTCTTCCTATGTGCGGGTGGTTCTCCTGTCATTTGCCCCCCTGGTCCAAAGATTGAATTGGTGTCTAAGTTGCCTGCATTGGGTGAGTGTTTGGCATGTATCCTCAAAGCCTGCTCTCTGCTTCCTGGGATAGCCCACGCACTGCGTATGTGCTTATCTATGTTATTTACGTTATTTAGTTGTCATTCAGTAACCAATTTAACCAACAACACCTACCTGAGTAAATGGATCTACAGTATGTGAACCGCACAAGAGTTATAATTACTGCTGTAAGCTATCAAAAAGATAAAGTTTATCAAGTAACAGTCTCATGGATCTGGTACACATTCCTTAAAAAAAATAAAATGTAACTGCAGAAATTTAAGGAAAAATAACTCCAGAAGTTTAAATAAATGTTACACATAAGACAAATATTTCATACAAAAATATTGGTCCATAAAACTGTATTTATTTGTGGATTGACAGTTCATTGTCCTGATGTACCTGCTGACCTGTGTGGGAGTGCGCTGCAATGGCCTCACGCTGATGATTGCCGGTAAGGTGCTGCACACAATGTGGATTCTCCTTCCTTTCTTGACAACCTTCCTCAGTATACCTTTTCTTGCTGAACCACATGACTCTAAGTCAGTGTCGTTACACTGACATTACACTGTCATTTTCAGGAACACAGCCGCCATGTGCTTACATGATATTGATTACTTTGTTCAAGAAGGACAGCAGTTTGAAAACGAGACTGAATCTTAGTATACGTAGGTGGTAATTGTTAAATTCTTCTGATCCACCTTTAGGTGTGATATCAGTCTTTTCACTCCCCTTGTTCTACAGGCAACAACAGGTAAGACCCTCTCCACATTTCAAGTACTGGCAAAATTAAAATACAGAAATAAATATTAATATTCATGCACACTCAGTGGTGAATTTATTAAGTACACCGGCATCTTAACACAAAAGTCTCCTTCTCTAAACAGAAAATTATGTGAAATTAAATGTATACAGCATGAAGAGAAATTCTACAGGCTCCATTATGATGCACCTAAGAATTAGAAGAGCTATTGCACATGCGTGGTTTTAAACATTGTAATGACAGCTGGCGCCAGACATGTTGGTGCCAGTATCTCAGAAATCCCTCCTGGGAATTTCATGTTGTGCAGTAAAAAAAAGTTTATGGAATGTACAGCACTAAAAAAAAAAAACATTCAAACAGCAACAGTTCTGCGGGCCAAAACAGAGAAACGTCATATCTGAATGACATTAAAGCTACACACTATGGACAAAATTACTGCGAAACACCTCTCGGTCTTTGAATTCAGGGGTTTCATTCAAACCCATTGCCACAGGTGTATAAAATCAAGCATCCAGGACAGTGTTTGTGAGGTCAGGCCTGGCTCACAGACTCCACTCTAATTCATGCCAAAGGTATTTTGTCAGGTTGAAGTCAGAGCTCTGAACAGGCCAGTCAAATTCCTCCACACCAGATTTGCTCATCCATGTCCTTATGGACCTTGCTTTGTGCACTCATGCGCAGTCATGTAGGAACAGGAAGGGACCAAGTCCAACCCCTGAAAAACAACCCCACACCACCAAAATTTACACTTGGCACAATGCAGTCAGGCAAAGACCATTCTCCTGGCAACCACCAAACCCAGACTCGTCCATCAGATTGCCAGACAGAGAAGCGTGATTCCTCACTCTATAGAACACATCTCCACTTCTCTAGAGTCCAGTTGTGATGTGCTTCCAACACTACATTCGACACTTTGCATTGCATTTGGTGATACAAAACTTGGATGCAGCTGCTCGGCCATGGAAACCCATTCCACGAAGTTCTCACTTCACTGTCCTTGAGCTAATCTGAAGGCCACATGAAGTTTGGAGGTCTGCAGCTATTAATTCTTCAG
>JABFEB020000038.1:2421736-2441313 GCA_019775895.2 Stomatorhinus ivindoensis | reverse complement strand
CACGCTTGAATTCACTGAGCTCCTGAGAGCGACCCATTCTTTCACAAACGTTTGTAGAAGCAGTCTGCATGCCTAGGTGCTTGATTTTATATACCAGTGGCTATGGAAGTGACTGGAACATCTGGATTCAATGATTTTGAGGGGTGTACCAATACTTTTGCCAATATAGTGCATCTGTGTATTTTTGCATTAGTATTGTTTAAATTTAGTTTTAGCATTTATTATTTCTATATGAAGTCGAGTTTAGTTTTAGTTTTTGGTATGGCTTCATTTGTTTATATTTTAAAAATGTAAATGCATTTGGTTGTTATGTCTTACTTTATACTTAGTCTGCTCATTCACCATTTAAGAGGTTTAAAAGTACTGGTCTGCAAAAAAGTCATTATAAAATCTGGCTTGTGAATTGTTTTTCATTTTTCTGATTAATAAAAGTCATTCTGCTTATATGCGTCAGCAAGCTCAGCAGGTTTCGCTAGCTTTTCTGAATAAAAAGAAAATGTGTGACTGACAGGGCAGCACAACAAGCAAACAAAGTTACAACACTGCACTATTTGGACAAACAGTGGGGCACGCCTCTAAATCACCGAATTGAGGTGGCTCATTCAGACCCATTGCCACAGGTGCATAAAATCAAGCACCTAAGCATGCAGTCAGGTTCTCAAATGTTTGTGAAAGAATGGTCGGAATCACTTGTTAAAGCTAAGACCCTTGAGGTAGTTCAGGAAACCAAAATTGGGTATTATGTGGTACTTCATAGGGTACTTCATAAATCATCCACTGTGTGTGTATATATATATATATATATATATATATATAGACACGTCAACACAAATATCAATGTTTATTTTGAACTGTTTGTATAGATGACTGTAACCTACTCCAAGCCCTCTTTGTGTTACAGGAGAAGGTTGACAAATTAGTGACAAAGTTCCAAACTTCTGTAAACAAAATCAAAGATACGTAAGTACTTTCTTCATTCCCTTATGACAAATAAATCTTATTATAGTAATTTGAAAAGTATAATGCTATTGATATTTTAAAGACTGTACATTTGCTATACATTCCTTATGGATTGGATGGCACTGCAGATTTGTCACCAAAGCACAAAGACATTCCCTCACTTCGGCAGTGCAGAAATCAGTTTTTCCTGCTCCTTGTAATATAAACCTTAAATGCACCTATTCACATATTCTTCTGTCACCTGGTCAACACCAACCACATTTAAACCTGACTGATTACCTTTCCTGCAATTTAGTTGTGAGATTACGGTAAAAAGGGGAAAAATTTGTACCTACTAGATATGACCTGTTTCTGTTTCTTAGAGCCCTTAAATGTCAGAATATACCTCTATTACATCTTTTACCCCCAATGGAAGCCACGACCACAATAGAGCCATGTTTAAAGCAGGACAGGATATCCATAAGCTCTCGTAACAGCTCCAGATACTACAGACTATAGTTCTGTTTGTTGACAATGACTAATTGTAGCTTCTTACGCCTCTAACTTTGCCTTCTGGGGAGGTGGTGACTCTTGGCACCTCTGCATCAAATACTAAAGGAGCCGAACAAAATCTTTACTCCACACTGTTTCTATATGCGGAGATAGCATTTATTATCCACCAGTCACCTCCACATAACCGTATAACATCTGATGGCGGTAAAGTCGGCCAAATGGGACTCCGTGTTACCCAGTTCGGCAGCTGGTTTGATAAAGGTTACTGCATGCAGGATGCCTCTAAAATTACCACAAGTAAGCCACTTTGTATGCTGGGTATGGCCTACATATGTTATTTGGGTTACGTGGAAATAGCAACTGTTTCTTTGTACATTACAATATTTATAACAACTTGTAATGTTCTGCCTCACTTGTGTCACTTTTGACAAAAGCGTCAAAATAAATGTTATAATACTGTAGAACCCACAATGCCATTTAATAACAGTAATAATGGAAACAACAGATTCCAAACAATAGTATTAAAGAATTCAGTTATTACAAATGGGTAGGGAAAATTTGATTGGGTTGGATAAGTTGCTCGCAGGGCTATAAAGATTTAATGTATATTTTATGATCTGACTGTGACTTTGATGACCTCAAAAATGTAGAGAATTAGTACATGAACATGCAACATAGAGAGACAATGAAACTCAACTCACAAAAAGTTTTCTGTTACTTGTGGTGCAAGGATTTGTTGAATCTTACTAGCACATTATATTAACTGAAGTAATTAAGACTTATGCTACTGTATCTTTTTAAATAGCACTTATCCCATGTGGAGAGTGGCACAGTGGTGGAGCAGTTATTGCTGTTGCCTCACACCTCTGGGACCTGTGTTTGAGTCTCCTCTACGGTTCCATGCGTGTGGAGTTTGCATGGTCTCCCCGTGTCATCATGGGGATTCCCCTGGGCACTCTGGTTTTCCTCCACAGTCTAACATGCTGAGGCTAACTGGAGTTACCAAGTTGCCTGTAGGTGTGCCTGAATGCCGTGTGATCGTGCCTTATGATGGGTTTGCGCCCCATCCAGGGTTGTTCCCTGCTTTGTGCCCGTAGCCTCCAGGATAGGCTCCCGACCCCCGTCACCCTGAATAGGACACGCCGTTACAGGAAATGGATGGATGGACCATATATAAGGATATTACGCTGAATATCACACTTGACTTTTTTCGTTTTTAGATTTCAACTGTTGCTTCAAAACATTAAATCCGCCCCAGCTTCTGCCCCCACCTCTGGACCCAAAGCCAAACCCAAAACAAAATGAGGAATTAACAAAAGGTATAAGATGAGGAAGAGAAGAGAGAAGATGGGCTAAAGACTCAATGATGCCTTAAATAGTAATGTATAATTAAGGCTGACCCTCAGCTGAATCGGGCAATGAGCACTGGGTACTGGGAGCTGTGGGTTATTTTTCTAGTACTGTATGTCTAAGTGGCCAAATTCAGTGTTCAATCAGTACTGAAAGTTACTGTTTGGGATTAATGAAATCCAGATATTATGACTTTGTTTTACATAGTATGTTGTACATACATCCTAGTTTAGTTTTAAACAAAGTACAGACAGTGAGGTTTTAAGTTTCTTTTTCTAACTTTCACAGTTACTTCCCTGGAAAGTTCCCTGCAGGTTCAGCCTCAACATATAAGATGCTTCTGCATAGAGTGACAGTTTGCTGTTGAAACCCTAAAATCAGTCCAAACATCCAGCTTGGAACCTTTCACCCTATTCTGTAATCCACTCATCCTTCTACGCATTACTGAAAGGTAAATGTTCCTGTATTGTAAATGTGAAATAGAACAATTGCATTAAAATCTAGCACAAAACAGTAGTGTTGTTAAAAAAGGACTGCTTGGAATTATCACAGGTATTCTGCGACTGAGTTTGATGTGGCGTAATGCTTTATAAAGAATAACAAAATCAGACCTCATACAGAATGTTTTGAATACACTAATAAAATCAATCCCTTCATTATTTTTTATTGCTTTTTGGCTATGCCTTGAAAAACAGCAATATTTTCAAAATACTCAGCATTTACACACACCTTACTTACAAAATGCACGCAGATGGAAGACTGTTTAAAGAACTTTGTGCATTGAAGTGAACTCAACTAAAGACAAGAACACTCAATGAATTCGAATTACAAAACCCACCCCGCTGATTGCAGATATGCTTGGTTCTAATCTCTAAGGACTATGGAAAATGGATAGAAAAGTTTACTTTCTCCAGAGGCAGGATTTTATGATAGTATTTAGTTTTTCAATATGTTTATACATGATTAAACAGATGTATTAATTGTAATGTTTGTATTTCATTTACCATTGATATGAAAAACATATGGGGTCCAGTGTGTTTCCACAATCAAAAATAAGATCAATAAGCCCTTCAAATGATAATGATTTGAATTTACATGAATTTACTGATTTATTTGTACATGAAACTGATGTTTGGCAGAACAGTTATATCCTCATAAATTTTTTATGTTTAATTATGTTATTGTCCTCAGTAATTCTGTAAAAACATTTAAATTATTGCAGAGACTTTTCCTAATACAGTTTAAATATAATATTTTTGTTACCATAATACATGGCCAATATTTTCCCCGGTTAGTTCCTTAGGCAGAAATTATAACACCCATCTAAAAATGCAAAAATATTTAATTTACCTATCAACAAATCAGATGTGATTACACAAGTAATATACAAATTAAAGCAAAGCATCCACAGTCACTCACCCCTCTCCTAATCACGTACTGAGTGCTGGGTGACTGCAAATGGAAAAAACTAAATATACTGTATTTTTAAGTTACTGGAGTTTTCATTTATGATTCCATCCAATATGACGTCTTATTTGTGTTTATTTGGATTGAAAAGTAGTGATATTAACTCATTAATATTATGTTCTGAAAGATACTATATATCTAAGTGACTACAAATGATATTGTCTTGGTTCAATTATTGACTTTATTTTCTTCACGCCCACAACCCTGATATTATAAAGCCACAGTGGTACTCCTTCAATCCAAAAAGAGGCGCCTGACTTAAATTGTTGTCTCTAAATTACTAATAGTAAGTGATGGTGAATGTGTGAGTGTGTCTGCGATTGCAAAGGAGAAACTACAGGTGTAACCCTATACTGGATAAGCAGTTATAGAAAATGGATGGATGGATGGAATTCTGATCATTTGTTGCATTATAATAGTTTTATAATAATAATAGTAATTAAAATTTTCATGATCCTGGTCATAGTGATTTTTAGCAGGATTGTATCTCCTTAAAAGTAAATACATTTTCACAAATTAAACTGACTTACTAATGAATAAGGCTGCTCTGTTTTCTTTCATTGATTCCTGACTGCATGATCTTCATACAAAATATACAATCCTGCCATTTCCATGCTATATCTTCACAATTTGTTTGGCCTAATAACTGGATTTTGACTTACATGTTCTGTGCATTTAATACAGTTCTCTTGAAAAGCTGATGATCAACTACTAAAATTAATTCTGTGCAAACCAGTTCACTCCAATAAACTTTTGCATGCACCATAGTTGGGTATTTAAAAATCAGAAATTGGTTAAAAATCTATGACTATTATGTGTTCTTTCATAAATAAATAAATAATTCATAAATATGCCATTTACTGTAAATTTACCACAAGGTTAACACAGTCTATATTCAAGTATTCCTTAGTTTTCTAAATGTATATAACATATACATCTGTAAGTTCTTAAATAAACCCACAAACCAATAAAAGTAGAGTGTATTTAATTATGTATCCTGTGCTGTTTGATAATTCAAATTTATATACATTCCATGAAATACACGGTCAACGCCAACTTCCAGTCACTAATCCCCCATCTGCAATTTAATCCACAGCCTTATGGTGGTCTGGTAAATCCCTGTAAATATGCTCTATCATAGTAGCAATGAAGGCATGTTGAATGTCTGTTTCTTAATTCAACCTCTGAAACTGATTGTTACTGTTTTACATATGATTTCAAAATATTTTACATTTACTTAAAATAAAGTGTTGCAACAGGTTTGCAAAAACATGTTACTGTTCACTGCTGTATGATTCCAAATGTTATTCAAATTAAGTGGAAATAAATGTGTTAGAATATTTTACTAAAATATTTGCTTGGTTTGTTGGTTCGGATGAACCTATTTAATTAGATTATTTTATTTTACGGGATAAAAACCCTTTTTCTCTGTTGATTGCTGTTCCTGTTTTTTTAGAGCAAGGAGAACTATCTGAGTTGTTCCTTGCCAACTGTTGTATAATTGTTTGTCACACAGATTGGAAAATTGCCCTGAGCTGCGTGGGAGAGCAGGCAGGTTGTACAAGATGGATCAAATTTTTGAATTAATGGGTGAGGTAACCAGAAAGGGCAGATTCAGGGAATGCAAACGAGAACAGCAGGTCTGCTAAGTGATGGTGCAGGATCCTGAGCTGATGCAGCTGCTGGGAACAATTGTAAACTGAAACCACAATGAAGTGAGAGTAAGAAAAGGAAGAGACGAAACTTGACACAGATGCCAGGGGGGGAGTCTAACATAGAACAGTGAGATAAAACCAGGATAATCCAACATTAACAGATTACGGTCTTGTGACTTGCGGCTACAGAGTTTCAAACTTCTGCAGCTGAGCCATGCAGCCAGTATGTTTTTATAGGATACAAAGGCTGCTAGCTGGCAGTGCATACGCTGTGTGGAAAGTCTCAGAGGGTGACTATGCCCACAAAAGCAAACTGACCTGATTTACGGGAACATGTCTGTGACTTAATGTAAATATAGTCACACCACAAATGACAAGCAATTCGTAGATGGATAATGTGTTTAAACGTGAATATATTTTGTTTTAAATGTTTTCTCTCAATAATTTCTCTCTTTGTTTTGAATATTTCCTTATAAATAAACATCACCTGTCAGTTTTAGTGCAGTTTTTTTCATTGAATGTTGCCATCTGGTTTGGTACTGCATCTACCCACTCAGAGGATAAATTAATGAATGTTACATTTATACAGGGTTTTTCAAGACTCCCAAAGCATTTTTCAGAGCAAGTTAGAAGCCACTTTAACCGCCACCACTGTGTAGCACCCACCTGAATGACGCAATGGCAGCCATTCTTCACCAGTACGCTCACCACACAGTAGCTGTGGTGCTGAAGAGGCAGGAGAGAATTCACCAGTTAGACATAAGGCAAGATTAGGAGGCAAAATTTGATAGAGCCACAATGGGCAATTTTTGCCAGGGCATCGGGCCACCATCCCTACTCTTCTGAAAAATGCTGAAGGATCTTTTATGACCTCAGGTAGTCAGGACTTTACGTCTCATCCGAAAGACGGCCCCATTTTTATATCACAGTGTACATGTCACAACACTGGGGCACTGGGATCCACCCAGACCACAGGATGGGGTCCCAATTAGTATGGTGTTCCTAATAATCCTTTAGGTGAGTGTATATATTTTTTATTGTCATGCGAAAAGTTTTAGCAAAAGACTTAAAGCAACCACATTTTGAGAAATATCATTAGACATTTTTACTTTGCACTCATTCATCCATCCATGCATCCATCCTTCCTTCAACCACCAATCCAATCCTGTGTCAAGGAGTGAACCAAGAGCGCTCCCAATAAATGTCAGAAACATGTATAATTGGTGCCAGTTATGAAATGTACTTGTACTCAATGGCCACTTTATGAGATACACCCAATACCAGCCACCGCTCCTTTTAGTCTCCAGAAATACTTCAGAGTTGACTAAATCGTTATGTTTTTGCTCTTCTGGCCTTTCTTCTAGTATTTTGCGTTTTTGGTCATTCTCCTCTAACCTCTCATTGGGCAACAGACTTGACACTGAATGGATGTTTCTTTGTTTATCGCATTCTCTGTAAACTCTAGACACTGCATTTTTTTAACAATCAGGGGATCTTTATATTTATGGACGTATACATGCCCATTTGTAATATCAACCATGCAAGTTTTCCCATGCAATAAAATGTTAGCATCTCAAAACATGTTCTTCTTAATGGTTAACAATTTCTTTTTTACACTATATTCATTCATATGGCGTAAACCTTCACTTTGATCAATTGCGCTGGTGTAACTGGTATGACAAAAATACATTTTAAAGTTTTAAGTCATACAGTATAATTGTTATTCATTACAAAAGCACTTCTGAAACACTGCAGTAGGATTCAGAATTTTTAAAATATATCCAGGCATTTCATTTATTTGCATCAAATTTACCCTCTAAAAGGGTTCCAAATTTGATGGATGTAACTCTTCCAACTTTACTGAAAAATTTTTATTTTAAGTTGAAAAGCAAGCATATAATAACAGTCACAATTGTTGGTTTTATGATGGCACTCATATAGACGGTAATGTTTAAAATAAAGAGAACCAGACTCAGGTTAAATAACTGGCCACTGAAATACAGTGTCATGCAGAAGTTTTTAATGTTTGCTAGATATTTAATGATATAGACCTGGTCTATCCAGTTAATATTTTTATTGGAAACCGATGTATTCTTTATTCAGTAATATACAAAGAGCAAGTACATCTTAAGTAATATGATACACTTCAAAGAAGCAGAATTGAATTCATGTACAAGCAGGATATTTCAGCTTAAGCCTTAGTTTCCAATATCTGCAAAGAAATACAATATGTTTGCTATAAATATTCAGTTTTTGACAATGCTACTTTGCAATAAAAATAGCAAGTGGACAATGATTTGTAATCCACCAACATTTATAATCCACCATCATTTGTAATCCACCAACATTTGAAATCGTAAATATATTTGAAAGGCATTGTATTGGCCCAACTATAAAAAATATTGCATTGTGTGATTCTCCTGAGAACATCTGAACATATTGTGCTGTTAACATTGTAGTTATTTCATACTTCATACTTTGATCCTCTTCTTTGCCACAATGTGGCAAAAATATTGGTACCCAATTAAAAAAAAAGACAATTTTAACAAAAGTAACTGTCACCTGCCATTCTTTATTCCATATTTTCATTAATGTCTTAACATATTATTGTAAATAATAAAACAGATGAACACAGCAAAGTTATTGGGACTCCTAATATTTTGCAGCACACCATTTTGGAGCGATAACTGCAATGAAGCAGTTTCTGTAGCTCTGAATGAGACATATACTTCTCAACTACTAGTCAGTCCTGCTACAACGCGACTAATACTTCCTGAAAACATCGCGTTCACTAATATCACGTACTAAAATAAACACATCCAATAGGATTGTGCTGTACTCGTTCACCTGTCAATTACAGGGAGTCAGGAGTAGTGAAGAACACTTCCTGAACCATTTGCTGAATTTTCTGATCCCCCTAGATGGTGCTCTTGGCTTACTTTGGGACATACTTTGAGCCCTTTTTTGAACAGAGGGCATTGTCTAGTGGGGTCAGAAAACACAGCAAATTAGTTCATGAAGCATCAGTTTGCCAATCATGAGTCGGGGTTATCGAACCACAGTCACCAAGCAGCAGGCATTAATTCAAAGAATGATGGTATCTGGAGGGGTACTGAAGGCAACATGGCTACAGACAGATTACGAAAATCAAATGTAATATAAGGATCTAAGACTTTGACCTGTGCAACGCCTGGATGCCATAAAAGTTCGATTCTTTTAGATTTGAGAAGCTGGTCCAACCATCCACTCATCCATCCATTTTCCAACCCACTTACCCTACTGGGTCGCAGGGGGTCTGGAGCCTATCCCGGAAGCAATGGGCACAAGACAGGGAACAACCCTGGACGGGGGGCCAGCCCATCGCAGAGCACACTCACACACCATTCACTCACACATACACACCTATGGGCAATCTAGTAACTCCAATTAGCCTCAGCATGTCTTTGGACTGTGGGGGGAAACCGGAGTACCCGGAGGAAACCCCACGACAATACGGGGAGAACATGCAAACTCCACACACATGTGACCCAGGCGGAAACCCGGAACCCGGGTCCCAGATGTGTGAAGCAACAGTGTTAACCACTGCACCACCATGTCGAATGCAATTCTGGATTGTATTGGACTTGGGTACTAATATATTAATTGTGATAGAACAAATTCATGGTGTGATATCACACATTGTAGCAGGACTAACTGTAGTACTTTGGCCCACTCTTCTTGAGCAAACTGCTCCAGTTCACTTAAGTGTGATGGATTCCTTCTCCCAATTACGAGTATGAGCTCTTTCTTCAGAACATTGCATTGTTTTCTTGTCAACCATTCTTGCGTGCTCTTAGATGTAAGTTATGGGTCATAATACTGCTGGAGGACCGATGACCTGCAACTGAGACAGAGATATCTAATTCTAGTATGTTAGATAACACTAACACTAGTATGTTTCGCTCCAGGATCCCTGGATAATCTTCCGGATTCATTGTGCCCTGAACAGATTGAAGGCACCTTCTGGGTCTTCCATCTTGCAGCATACATTCATTCAGATGGTGATGGATTGACATTTACTTTCATTTAGCAGATACTTTCGTCCAAAGCAATTTATGATTGAAGCGAACAGCACATTACAAACATATCTTCTGTTGAGGCATACAGTAAGTGCAGCTATGATGAGCTTCCAGTAAATTCCCAGTTAAAAATATAAGCAATATTAGAGTAAGAGCCACACAACATCCATGAATGGTCTGACTTGAAACTGCTGCACCTTGAGCTTGGGACTCAGTCTGGATCTGTTCTGATGTTTTCATTGAGTCTTTCTGGACCATTCCCAATATCCTCCTGTTCAGTCTGGGGTTAATTTTTTTCTTGTGACTATGGGGAACGCTGCCTTCTTGATAATATTAGCAACCACGGTCACAGGAACATGAAGCTCTTTGGAGATGGTCTTGTAGTCTTTACCTTGACCGTGCTTGGCTATTACCTTCTTCCTTTCCTCCTCAAACAGCTGTCTGCTGTTCCTTCTCTTGTCCACGTTCAGTGTGATGCACACAATGACACAAAAATCAGTTGAGTGTTTTTTCCATATACTGTAAATAAGCTAAGTGACTGATTATAATATTGAAGACTCATGTGATACTAATTAAAATAGTCTGATAAAGAAGTCATAAATCAAAATTATTTAATCATTATTGTCAGTTTCAACTTATTTTACAGAAAATTGTGTGTATTTTTAGAAAGTGAAATGGTAGCAATTTTTTTGGTCATGTCTGTATCCTATGTCACTCAATCAAGGCAGTGAGATAACATAATTGGTAGACATACCCTAGATTTTAGCGCTCTCCATTCCGTACACATTGTAGCCTTCACGGTATGTTGCAAAATTCTGGGTGTTTGCTGGAGAAGTTGGTTCAAAGGGTTCAGCATTTTTCACAAGTGTCACGTGTTTGGCTTCAGTTTGGGCCTTGTAGCAGAACTCTATCAATGCCACTGTCATAGCCAGACCAAGCCCACCAACCAAAATGTAGAACACTCCTGCTACATTACTAAGACTCAGAGCACTTGTCTTGTCCTGAAAATGAAAAGAAAAAAAAATCTATTTTTGTAATAAGATGTGTTACAAAATTAACAGCACAAACGCCTCTTGTGTGATTTTCAAGAGTTTGTTTAAATAATAGGAAATGAAATGCAATTGTTTCTCTAAAAATCCAGCTCTAAAAGTAAAACACTCAACATCAATGCACATGGCTTTGTACAACTGTCATCATTTGGCACAATTTTCAGTTACTTTAGTCTTGATAGTCAAAACTGATTTTGTAGTTTCCCCTAGTAATAATTTTACACCCAAAACTATACGTTTGATTATCGTGTTAGTCAAAATCGTTAACCAAGCTTTCAAAATAACAAAAAAATACCCCAGAAATTGCAGTTCCATTTTCCTGTTTTTGTGTTATACAGTACTGTGTGACGTTTTGTTCACTATTGTACTATGATTTGAGATCTGAAGAGGCTACTTGTGCATGAGAGAGCTTTCACTTGCCAGTAAACTTTACACACTGTAATGTAGAGCCTCATGGTTAAAACAATGGTGATTGTGCTTTTCATTTTAGTGGCACATGAATTAACTGTTTTGGGTAAGTTACAGGCTTTTGCAGCTAGTGATGTGCTATATGGATGAACTGCTTTGACAAATGCTTTTATCTTCTTGAGAATGTTAAGCATATTTCCTGAAATCTGCCAGAGCAATAAAAAAAAAGAAAACAAACAAAGGCATTTCTCTGCTTTTGTCTACAATTATTTCCTCTTTTAATGCCATGTTTACTCTTTATTTCCAAAAGTGAGACATTCTCAATACTGCTCTTTGTCAGGTACCCTGGAGGGGGTCGGAAACAAACAACCTTCTGTGACATCTCTCACTAGACTGCATTTCTGAATGCACATGATAAAACCACTTCCTCTTATCCATGACTATGCAAAACAGGCCACTCTTAGCATAGGTATCAGTGAATGACAATTTAAACTTGATATGATCAGAAGAAAGTAGCCCTGCTAACAAATCAAATCAAATCTTTAAAAAAATCTGTAGCCCATCTCACATGTAGTCATAAAACATGGCATTTTACTGCTAATAATGGTTAATAAAGCAAAAAATCTAATATTCTAAAGACAAAAGTAATTTTGGAACAGACAGATAGATAGGCAGATAGATAGACAGACAGACAGACAGATGATTTGTATTCAAATGACTGACCTTACTCCCAGACTCCTTGGTTCCACATTCACCATTATCATACCACCAGCTTGTTTAAGATGACTTGTTCATTAAGTTTCAAGGCTTACAGGAATTCTTCACATGGGAAATAATATAAATAACATTATCTTGTTATAATGTTATTTATGTTATCCAATGTATAACATCAGATTTCTAAGCGATAAAGCTGGACCCTGTCCCTATAAATAACAGTGAATACAATGCCCATTATACAGTAGAACGAATGCTAGGTACCAGGGCCCACTCATATCGCTTTTAGTAATCGGCACACACTGTTAAAAAGCAGAGCACCATGCGAAATCAACAGGGGACACTATCAGTAATTACACGTGGATATTTTAAACCAGAAATTTGATCTAGCAGGAACCCTTCCTTAAATAACAAATGAGAACCAATGAAAATGGCAGCTGTTTCTTCCGGAGGAAAAATGTGCACAAGGCAAAATTTATTGCAAACAAAACATTAAGACAGTTACTTAGTGGGATAGATTCAACACAATGTCACTGGCACTGATGAGGAAAATTCCTGAAATTAGTTTAGCTTACTTTCATATTCCTGTTTTCGTTTTAATGCATAGTGCTTTGAAACTCATCCATAACTGCTTATTAGCTTCGGGGTACAAAGGGAACATGGTAGGGGGCTTGCGAGATGGGATGCCAGTATATGTATGTGGGCTTGTGCCCTGTGATACACTCTGATGTCATTTAATGGTCCTTCACCCTCACCCCTTTGGTGGATGGATGGATGGATGGATGAGAGATGGCTGGAGCTTTTTAAGGACATGTTAAGCAATATTTAGTTTATAAATAGCTATATGAAATTATATGATATGAAGAAGTAGTTAGAAGTCGGATTTGAATTGCATGTTTGTGTCATGTTTTAAACCACTAACAATCCAGAAATTAGTCAGATATTAATTCAGTTAAATAAAATCTATTAATAAATCATATAAATGCAGAAAACTAATCATAGAAGCTCATAACTAAGGATGCATGAAAAATTATATTTTGTGCAACTCACGATGATGCATAATCCATGGTCCACAATGTGGGTTGTAGGCACAGGGAACTTAATTCAAAAGAAGTGGAAACAGAACAGGACCTCAAGGGGTCTAGACAAAAGGCCGGCAAGTAACTAGAGAACTAACAAGGGCTTGAAACACTTAAAACAAACATGAGGGAACAGCGAATACTAGGGCTGCCACGATTGGTCGACATAGTCGATGATGTCGATGCTGAATGGCTTCCTGACCTTAGTGCCTGTTTTTGATTCTGATTCTGGTTTAGTGATTTGGCTTCGCGGTTGCACTGCATCTATGGGTCACCTGTCCCTGGTCAGCCCCATGACAGAAAATAATTTTAAAACACTTTTGTACATTTTATTGTGTTTGGGGTCAGTTTTTGAGTATATATTTGTTTTGTTTGATCGAATTATAACAGATTAGTCTGTTGCCATAGGTGTGGCTGCACAATGCCTTACATCAGCACATATTACTGAACCCTCAGTTTATGGCGAAACATTATTCTAGCAGGGCAGTGGCTGACCTTCTCACTAGCGATATACCAGAAGAGTCAGACAACTTGCTGAGAAGGAACGTTCAGAAGAGAAGGAAGAGAGTCCAGAAAGTGATTAAGAAACACCAGAAAGTAAGAAAGCAAGTCCAGAAAGTGAGGAAGATGTGCAGAAAGTGAGGAAGATGTGCAGAATAGATTGTATATTTCAAGAAATTTGCTGGCGCCTAAATCCATGCTGTAGGCAGAATGCATGCAAAATTTATTATGAATTAAAATCCAGAATCAACAAGGATGTGCACGTCTCTGGCTTCCGATGTTTTATCTACTTTTAGTTTAGTAATTCCAAATTCAGTTGCCAGAAGGATGGTACTTGCCTAACTGCATTGTGTAAAGTTTGGTGTAGGGGGGATTAGGTTGTAGGGTTGTTTTTCAGGGGTTGGGCTTGGCCCCTTAGGTTCAGTGAAAGGAACTGTGCAACATTCGAAGCCATTTTGGCAATTTCAGGCTCCCAACTGTATGGGAACAGTTTGTGGATGGGCATGAAAAATTCAGTTCTAGGCTTTTATGGATTTTGAACAAACCTCCCTACAGTATGTGCATTGGACTGAAAGGGGCAAAGGTGTAGACTTTTACAAGAACATGCCATTTGAAATTTTTATTATTATTATCAACTTGGATCTCATTTGAAGTGTGGCAATTCTGGACATGATCATTTCGGTTTTAATGTGTTTTTATGGGTTTTGATGAAACAAAGCTCCCAAAATCCATCAAAGTGAATACAAGTCAAAAACGACCCATTAACATTTGTGTTACAACATTTTTAGTAGCTAGATAAAACATGTAATTTAGATTTTTTTTCTTTTGTTCATTGTAAACTTGGGTCTCATTTGGACAGCGGAACCAATTCAGGCATGACAAAGTAAAAATTAAGGAAACTGCAGCACTTTTCAGTGCTAAGTGTTAAAATATTTAGCAATAGCATGGTAACAAGGGGTGTGAGTGTGCCCTGCAATGGGTTGCCTGGTTCCCTGCCTTACACCCAAAGCCTCCAGGATAGGCTCCAGACTCCTTGCAATACTGAATAGGATAAACAGTTTCAGAAAATGGATCGATCGATGAATAGACATTAGTGTCTTTGTAAGATTAGCAAAGCTTGTTAAAAAGTCTAGATGTAGCTAACTTCGTTTTTTTGTGTAATTAGAAATATCATATAATCTTGTAATGCTCCAAACTCAAATTTAATATATCTACAGACAACTCCCTAAAGAACAAAAAAATTAAACATATTCGTTTTGCACATAGTGATAAAACATCTGTTTAGGTAAATAAATACAGTAGGCCTATATGTTTGCACATACTGTATACATAAAATAAGAAACATAAGGAATTAAATAACATTAAATTAAAAAAAATATATTCCAATATTACTGCCTACAGGAATACATTTAAGTCATTTATTTACTTCATTTTCCAAGTAAGGGTTCCTGGTTCGAACTCAGTGGTGCATTAAAGAGAAAATACACACAGCTTTAAGGTCATAATGTGCTACAGAGGTAGATAGGTGATAACAGCGTTGCCGATTACTCTCCACAATGGTACCTGACTATGGGAGCTCTGGAGCTGACCTTGGAATCACCTCCCCCACTGCCGCACTCTCCCTTGTCGTACCACCATTTGTTTTTCAATTTGTCCAAGAGGCCTTGCTCATTCAGTTTTAAAACTGCCAGGTTAACAGCATTTCTTGAAATGATAAAACATAACATAAGACAATATGGAAGTCCAAGGGAAATCCGAAAAATAAATGAAATTAGAATAATGCAATTGATCATTTAAGTATCATCGTGGCATCAGATCCATGTCGAAGCTACAGAGCAATAAATCTCAAGTTAAGAATATAAACTTGCAATTTCTCGCATGTAAATATCTCACTTGTGGCCACAAACATGAAACCTGCGATTATAGAAAGAAGAATGGCATGCATGTGTATCATAATATAATGGTCCTTTTACTTCTCGAATGTTATTTTCTTCCAGGTTTCCAGATATCCTCACACCAAGTGTTTTATCTTCGGCTGCTTTCTGTGCTCAAGTGAAATGGTTGCTTTTGAGTTTTGACATGGAGTGGTTTTGACAGGTTTGGGGATGGACTCATCGCCATTTCTGTCAGTGAGCGCCATTGGCTGATGGCCTGGTTTTGTGATTGATTGAATGTTCATACAAAAAATGAGTTAACATTTTACTATTAAATTATTATTGTATGACAGATAAACCACGATTTGTTTTTAACCTAGCTACCTGTCGACGTTACTCTTTGTTCACAGTCAAGAATGAATTGACTCCTTTACAGGAATGCTGGCTCCCGATTAATATTTTTATTTAGATAACAAAAGGATGATCTTTTCAGCATGAGTGTGAATTTGTTTGCATTGGTTTGTGTTTTGGGTTGTTTATTAATTATTTTAAAATGTTAAAACTTGTAGGTTTATATTTTGCACTTTGGGTTTTATCGCTCTCGAGTTTTGACATGGATGTGACGCCAATCATTTAAAGGACACCAAATAACAAGCCGGATAAAGTCACAGATACAACTTATAAAGAATATATCAGAAAGCTAGCAGGGGGAACTACATTTAAAGATAAGACATGGGGAAAGTGGACACTAGACAGGTTAGACAATAGATAACAAACAGCATGAAATTAAACTTAATTTGAAGAGAAAATGCAGCTTACAAATATTATATTGGAAGAAAAAATATATTGCAATGATAATGACAACAAATAATGGCCCAAGATGATAGATTATGTAAATAAAGGGAAGAAACAAAAAAGAAAAAAGCAGAAAGAAGGAAAGAAGTGGCAACACAATACACAAAAGTAACAGGAATACTATGATAACTGTTAAGTAAAGTTACGTGACTCAACTCACCCTAACGGTGAGCCTTTCGGAGTAGCCACACCATAGCCCTTTGAGTCGAGGTTTCCTCCAACCTTCATTGTATCGCATGGTTTGCGCTGCTCAATGTATTCATTCATGGTCGACTCAAGAAGAAATGCAAACTTGCCCTTTGACTTCCTTACTCGGGCGACTCCATCAGGTGTTGTCTTGGCGAACACAGAGGGTTCAGCTGATTTCATGTATGACCACATCTTTTCATAGACTGCTATTTTTGAACGCTGCATTAAGGAGTAAGAAAAGTATCATGTAATTTTCAACCTACAAATTTATTGAACTTGCCATCATTGAATATTAAGACTTGAGTCAATTGTCTTATGGTTCTGTATTCATAAAAAGAGAGTAATCTTTCATATTTTCTATTTGCGCAATTTTAAAAACTAGTTATATGCATTCTTGTAAAAATGTGAAAAACTGATGCCCAATATACAAAATTCTCACATGAGATTGTTGTACTTAACTGATTTGCAATTTAAAAGCAAGTCAAGATTCAAGAATCAATATGTTCATTGATCATACGCAAAAGGTGCACTGGACTGCTTACAGGTTCAACTACAGTTACTATGAGACGAAAGACAAAACAATATATATACATTTCTTTCTCAGCAATCCCCTCAGTGTATGTGTACAGACAAGCAATCCTAAGAATAGCATTATGTGTCTGTATGGTTGCTTGTAAAGACTTCCCTAATTGGACTCATGGTCATCCTGTCACCTTTGATGAGTTTGACCATTCACCCGTGTCACCGTTTTCTCCCACAGAGCTGTCGCTGGATGTTTGCTCTATATTTCCTCAATCCGTGTAAGCTCATGTGTACTATGTGGAAATTCCAGTTTAGATGCCTGTTTCTGAAATTGCTTAACATCGCCACCATACTAATGGTCAATCAAACACTCAGTGAACCTTGTGACCCTGTCTACATGTTCTATGTATTTATTCTCAACCACATAGCATGCTGTTTAAAGGGGTAGGCTGACTGCTTAACAAGCAGGTATGCCTAATAAACTGGCCACACCATACACACCTACAGGCAATTTGGCAACTCCAATTCAGCTCAGTATGTTTTTGGACTGTGGGGGGAAACTGGAGTATCTGGAGAACAACCCACAATGGCACAGGGAGAACATGCAAACTTCACACACATGGAGCTGTGGCAGAGGCTTCAAACGTGGTTCTAGAGCTGCGAGGCAACAGCAATAACCATGGTTCCACTATGGTACCACTATAAAAATTAACCTAACAAAAACAAATCTAACGAAGCTATGCAAATTGTACACTAGTGCTTATTATACTCCATTATACCACTTTTATGGAATCTTTCATGTAAAAAAGTGAAAACTTACTCTAAAAAACTCTTTAGTGGAGCCTGAATCCAGTGTGCCATAGGCGATCTCTGTTTGTTTGGATAGGTCTTCAGCACTCTCAATAGGAGAGACCATCCTTTCCACTGTCAGAAAAGCAGCTAGGTTGGCAGTGTAGGATGAAATTATAATTAAGGTGAAGAACCACCAAACACCACCCACAATCCTCCCTGGCAATGATCTATAAAAAGAATAAATAAATAAACAAAGCAAAAGGAAGAAGGCCATGCTTACAGAGAGTGATTTACCCAGTCAATGAAGTTAACAGCATGAAACGAAAATATTTTTTAAAGTTTCCTTAGTTATGTTGAATGAGAAATACAATTGTAGAATATAGTACAATCAAGGCAATGCAATAGTCCAAACAGGGGCTTTGCAAAGTAGTAGCAGAATTAGAAAAACCCAATCAAAAATAGGTGAAATATCTGCATTGTCACCCGGTTTGCACAACACAAGAAAAACGTCTATTTAGACGTCGCTAACTGAAAGCCCCCAGGAAATGTGATGGTTTACTGTAAATGAATACAAAAAATACAAGAATACACAAAAATCATTTAAATATCCAGAGACAAGAAGATAAAAAAAAAAATAGAAATATTACCTTTCAAAACATATCTACATACAATGGAAAGGTCACTTTAATGCCTCTTTACTTTTTTACAGGTCATTTTATAGCAGTACTGAAGGCGCGCAATTCAAAATTGAAATGGATATGCGAAAAACAACACAAACTGCTGAGAGAATACCACCACAGGTAAATTACACATAGATTTTTTATAAGTACATATAGTTTATAAAAAATTTTTGCAGAGTTAATTGCATTGAATGTGTAGAAACATTTTGATCATGGTAATGAATGATTCAAAATAGCTTCAAATTTCCTTTTTTCCAAGTCTGTCTGCATCTTTGACCTTTTCATTGAATTGTGTGTATGAATTATTAATAATAAATTCCTGGGCTTATGAGTTTGCATTGCATTATAATTTCATGTTGTTTGCTTAAGCACTGCCACCAAGTGGTTTCTTTTTAAAAATCATTTTAACGCGAATTGTAAAGGCTAATGAATGATAGACTTATATAATATTAATGTTAAATGCATGATTTTATACACACACCTACAGTGAGGTACAAAAGCCTGAGACCACTAGAGAAAATGCTGATACTTCATTTTCTTTCGTAATTTAACACGAAAATTTTAATTTCAAGCAGTACAAATATTATCAGGAACACAACTTGAGTGAAAAGTTGAATCTCTGCAAAAATGTACAGTTTCAGAAATCTTTGTATTTGGTATGTCCTCCATTTGCCTTAATGAGTTTGTCACTTGAGTTTGCATAGATTCCACAAGTTTGTGCAAATGGGTTACTGCAGAAAGATTTAACGACGTTCCAAAGACCATCTTGTCATATTACTGAATTCTTGGTTTTCCCAGTTCTGAAGTGCCCCCATAAATGTTTAATGGAGTTGAGGTCATGTGACTGAAGTCCATTACAGTCGGCATCCCTTGCTCTTCTAAGTTCTTGCAAAGTACGTCTCAGGTTATTATCCTGCTGCAGAATACACCCC
>JABFEB020000038.1:2392293-2407398 GCA_019775895.2 Stomatorhinus ivindoensis | reverse complement strand
GATTAGCTTAATTACTATCTAGTCTAGCTGAGTTCAAGCAGCTATTAGTACCATGCACCACAGCAGATACATTACTGTCTCTTTCTCCTGCTGGCACAGTATGTGTCTGATCCACAAGAAAACTACAATGTGCATTTGAATGTTCCTTCAACTGAGAACTTGTACAACTCCAGAGTAAGGAGCCTGAGGACACAACCTGTCCCAGAGGCTCTGCTCTGGAAAATGCTGACAAAAACACACCTACACCGACCTCCCCAGAGCTCTCCAGCTCCAACAGTTACATCCTCTCTAAACTCAATCAAGCCTCCCATTCCACTGGTAGGACAGAGAAGAGAGGGAACACCCTAAGCAGAATGCCTATCAATCGCAGGGTCCATTCACTCACTGTCATTTAGAAAGAGCAATTAGCAGGATTTCTTTTTGCCTGCGGAAAGTATCTTGCTCAAACACAGAAAGGTCACACGCAATAAAAAATGTATACAGACATCCCACATCTCCCAGAAGTTCTGGGAGCTTCTCACAAACTGATAGCAGCTCCCTAACACCCACCAATCACGCGCAACCTCCCAGAAAGTATATTATCTTGTACTAATGAAGTATACTATCCACCTTCCACACGTCCCTCATCTGCCTCCTTATCTGGTGGGATGTCTGTATATTTCTAATACAAAATGTTTGCTATCTTTCCCTTTATATAAACATGTAGTAGACTATGTGGCCTAAAAATAAAGCAAACATTACGAAGTTGACCGTTGAACCCACCTCTTTCCGCGTCATAAATGTAGACAAACTTTTCCCACTTGTAGTAAGCCAGGAGACTTAGGACAGCCCCCTGCAGTGATGGCCGCATTTGGATGACAAACTGTACGTCCGTATCTGTGGGGTAGCTGGGTGTTACAAAGGACGTGTGGAGTGCGCCACAGAAGGAGGTCAGCGTGTTCATGGACATCTTGTCATAGAACCCGAAGATAGCATAGACTCCTCTGGAGAACTGTGAACAGACTGAAATTGGAAGATGGAATATGTTGATAGACGTCTTGTGTTAGTTACTTATGTACAATCACCTACTCAGAAAGCGTTAGACTATGTACCATGGGATTTGTGTCGTTCAGTTGTTTGTTTTTTTTATAATGGTATCGGTATTTACACATTATGTGACATTATGTGCTTAATTGTAGGGTTCTCCAGCACAATACAATGCACTTAATTGTTATTTTATTTAGCACAAGTAGTCATGCCTGACCAGCAGTTTGCATACCACTTACAAAGGCATTTGTCTTTTGATTTATGAAAACATTATTAAAATGAAATTGCTATTAGCCCCACAACCAAAACTTTAAAGAAAGATTTGAAATGACTTGCAGTGGTAATACTCCAGGAAGCCTTACAAAAACAAAAATCAGTGAAGGTTTTATTAATAATAATCACTTTATCGATCACCATGGGGAAATTCTCTTTACGCCTCCCCCAACTTGCTCTCTGTAGATGAAAGCAAGCAGCAACCTGTTGTGGTGCTCGGGGAGCTGGGGGTTAAAGGCCCTGCTCAAGGACCCACAGAGATGCCAATGCCAAGCTCATACCAGCAACCTTCTGATCACAGACACAAAGGCTTAGCCTGCTGAGCAGATAGACAGACAGACAGACCCATAACATAAAGTAATACACTCATACACAAGTGTTTACTAACTTAGTATCCCATTCTTTCTTAAAGGGACCCAAAAAATTGATTTTTGTTTTTGGAATGGTTGCCCCCTGCAAGTGTCAAAAAACCCCTCTGATTTTGCCACTTGTCAGCTAGTGTCTGCGCCTTCTCTCTGCTCGACTGCCAGGACAGAGCAGTGTATACATTTCCCCAGGCTCTGGGAACTGTCCGGTCGCCTAAAATGAAAGTAAGATGCAAGCTGACCACCATTACACTACGGATGCCATAAATATCCCCATGCACACGTCAGCCCCCGACTGATTTCTGAAAGAAAGTTCAATTCGTGATTCATTTGATCAGGCTTCTAAAATTAAACTTGAAGTTTCCTTCCCTTTTGTAATTTTTTGACATATCAAAGAAAATTTCTGCGCTGTAATTATAGCTTATTCTTTCACTGTTTATTCAGTCATATATGAAAATTTTATTAGGGAAAGCTGAACGTTTGAATCAAAAATTTACTTTAAAAAACCTTTTAAAACCATTTTGTTCAATATTATCTGGGAAATGTTTAAAGGATTGAAAATTCCAAACAGTTATTTGGGAGTTATTAAGATTGCACTGAGCCAAACATTAGCCTAAGAGAATAATCCTCATATCTCATATATTAGTTCATAAACCATTGCAGTTGGCCCAGTTATTGACCTACTATCTTTTCTGTTAAGCAGAAAAAGAAGTCAATACTTGACTTCTGGGGATTCATGTGTCACAACTTATATTTCACCCATTAGAAACAATCGATACTTTAGTCAGTGTAGTAAAGTGTAAGTCAAGGTCACAGATACAGTGCACTGTGATATGAGTCTCCAATCTCTGTGTTAAATCTGAATCTATGCTACTGTTTCTGTCTCCCCTTTTGGGAAATAACACCAGAATATCTTTATTTTTAACAATTTTTAAGCACTGGGTTAGTGTTGATCGATGATTCAAATGTTTTTGTCAATTTAAAATGTGGCATTTCTGCAAGAAATTCTAATTAATTATACTCATCCTATTTTATGTTATTGTTACACAACATCCTCTACAAAGACAAAGACAAAGGAAATAAGCAGAACTTTACTACTTAGAACTAAACTATATTCTTTAATAGTTAGGCTATTTTAGCTCATTGGTAAAATGGCTGGTGGGTTTAAAACATTTATCCAGCACGATTTATTGGAACAGTATTGCAAAAGTGTGCTGTGCACAAAAACCCAAATATATAGCAAAAATGAAAGGCGCAGGGATGAAAGACACCTTTTAAGTGCATATCAATGATATTAACTTCAAACTTTGTAAATCATGGCAGTCTAGAAACTAAACCAAACTTTAACGCTATAACAGGTCATTTTTGAATGCAACATATTTCTAATAGGTTATGTGGCTGGTATGCATAATCAAAAAAGCATAAGTGTTCCGTTATTCTACTACTGTTATGGAGACATTATGGAAATTCATAAAGGACGGGGAATCTGAAGAGCATGCAGTACGCTCTTGTCATTTTGTAAAGAATAAATCTTAATATCAAGTTCAAATTCAATTTCCACAGAGCTATGTTCTCTGGAGCTTGTGTTCCAGCGGCAAAGGGGTGTGTAAGGAGAGGCCAGAGACAGACCACCATAGACGGACCACCAGAGACAGACCACCATAGACGGGCACCCAAAGGAACACGTCTCCTGTCCAGAATAGAGTTACTGGGATCTGCCCCTGGGGCTAGACCTGGTAGTGGTGTTTGCTGGTGGCCACTCACGTAACCAACCATCTTGTGGGCTTATCTACCTGCAAGATGAACATTTGGGTAGCAAAACTGAGTAGGAAAGACCAAGATGGATTATGGGCTATATTTTTATTATTATTATGGTGGAGTTTCATCTACTCTGGATTTTCCTAAGGTGAAATACCTCTGGAGGATGTGGAGATGCTGTCAAGCCTCAGGCTGACAGCTGTACAGCTGAAATATTCCCCCAGGGTGAAGGATGCCTCTATTAACTCTGACTGTTATTGGTGCTCATGCACCTGCAAATCCAAGGCCATATCTGAGCTGGGGGAATTCTGCCACACCATGCAGACACACCCAGTCCGTTGCTGCTCCGCCCCACAGCTGTGACCCATCAAGGTGACAATCCCCATTGTAAGTGGTGAGATGCTGAATGGTACCACCTATGGACTCTGTGGTCATATTGGGAGATTTCAACCTGGTATTTTGTATACTCTGGTGAAGAAAGTGGGTAAACTAACAGCCAGTCACCACAAGGTGCTAATTTGGATTTGACACAGAGGGAAAATGCCAAATAGACCAGGATGACCCACATAAGCAGTCCAGGTTCTCTATATAAGACAGTTTGCAGGAATTTGCTAACATAGTCTATTGGAATATGCTCCAGGAATATGGGCCATTGACACTGTATCTGCATTTGATTCCTTCCCTATGAAGCACAAGTTATGTTCACGTCATTGGCATAAATTCAAAGCTATTAGTGCTGATGTTGGCCACAGTCAAAAGTGCATTTTGTTTCCACTTCCATTAGTGATTTTCATTGACAGGATATCAAGGTGCAGCCATGGCTGGATGACACCCCTGGTATTTGCAGATGATGTCATGCTCTTGGCCTCATTTGACCCTGACCTTAAGCACTACTGTATAATACCAAGTGAGAAGCAGAGGGGATTAACAAGATCACCTTCAAATCCAAGTCCATGATATTATCTTGGAAAGGAGGAGAATACTTCTTTCCAGTGAGTGGTTAGAGTCTGTCCTTAGTGAAGGAGTTGAAATATTGTATTCAAAATTTTGGGACCTTATTCATTCAAGTGATAGTAAAAGGTCATGGGAGATGGGTAATGGATGGTTGGATTGGTTTGGTGACTGCAGTTTTACCTACACTGTGGAGGGCAGCGGTGGTAAAGCAGAAGTTAAGTCATAAGATGAGACTAACAGTTCAACCGTCAATCTGCAGTATATTCTTATCCACAGCTATGCTCCTGAGTTCTGGGTCATGACCAAAACAACAAGATCACAAATGCGAGCAGATGAAATTGGGTTTCTCCACAGCATGTCTAGACTCACTGTTCATGACAGGATGAGGATATTGGAACCTTAAGGTAGAGCTGCTGCTTCTTTGAATCGAGAAGACTCAGATAAGGTAATTCAGGCATCTTAGGCGTATGCCGGCTGGACTACTCCCAGTGTATGTCTCAACAGACAGTGGACCCAAGGGAGACCCGAGAAACACTACCAGCTGGCTTTAGGAGATTTATAAACTACCCAGAATGAACTAGAGCTGGAAGCCAAGGAAAAAGGTTTCCCATCTGAGCGGCTGGGTGTCCGGCAGCCGTAATCCTGACCAGGAGAAGCTTTGAGGACATCATCATCATTTGTTTTTCATTTATTTGTTTCATTACAACCACTCTTCTAGTGGCTTTGGAGCATTTAACTGGTGCAAACAAACACTTCCCATCTGTCTATATGAACTTCATTGAAGAAATAATAAGGAAATTCAAAGTTTGGCTTATATTGACTCATTTTTTTTCCTGAATGACAAATGTATTAATCTATAATCATGCTGATTAATTTCATGACACAGCTATGCATTTACTGCAAATGTCTAGCAGTTAAAGAGAATGTGGGCAAGGAGAACATAACTCTGTAGTTCAGTGTACGGAAATAAAACATTCATTACTGTAAACAACAACAGAGAAAAATCTGAAAAAAAATCCAAAATGTCAATGTTCAAATAAAAGGTGTAAAATAAAAATAAAGAACGCTATACCCAGCCCTCTGCATGCTATACCCAACCCTCTGCATGCTATACCCAGCCCTCTGCTCATCGCTGCTCTAGAAAGGTACAGTGGTAATCCTAACAAGTGGTCAGTCCTTGCTTATTCCAGCATTACAGCAGATTGCTCCGGTGGGGCTTGCAGGAAGGGAGGATGATCCACAGTCTGGCTTACCAGTAAGACAGAACAAAACAAGAAAACACAAGAGCCTATAAAGTGTCTAAACATGGGCAGGTAGAAAATAAGAGCTAAAGCAGGGAAAAATCCAGGAACTAACACAGCACATAATGTACATATAATCAGGAGCAAATGCAACGACCAACTGGGAAAACCGGGTCAGAGACAGGTGTGGGAATTTACTAATTACACAATAGGAGCTAGGAATAGGTGAGGGTGATTTAACAGACACTAAGGACTAGGTGATACTTTGAAACTCGGGTAAAGCAGAAACATAACTAAACTAGACACAAGCACAAATAACCTGGGACAGAGGTACAAAAAACAAGAACCAAGAAGAACATAATTAATGTAGGGGGGAAAAACAGTGATGGTAAGGATGTATGCCTCTTAGCTGCATGCTCAGCCCATTAATCCACGCAGCAGTCCAGGAAGCTGGGAAACACACTAGGAAACTCAGGACATGGGATGACCAGCGACACCTGCTGGCCAAATAGGAAACTGACATTGGACAAGGACTGATCCTGCTAGATGGAACTTCTCCAGATAGAAATCATCTTATGTTCGAGCATCGCATGGACAATGAAAGGCTGAGCAGGTGAGTCTTCAGACTGGGCTGTTTACTCACAGCTGGGGGTTTATTCATTATGACACTACTGGTCATCTCTAGTAGTACTTGTTAAGGAGATTATGGTTGCCATTAAAAACAGACCCCAGACCCTCAGAAACCCCCCTAAACGAGACTTACAGATGAAGGTCAGGATTTTGTACTCTCCTGCCTGACTTTCTGCAGACAGAGCTGGACTGGGATTAAAAATTGGTCCTGGAATTTTGCCCAGACCACAGGTTTTGCCAATTTGGTTCCCCTACAATGATTTTTGCAGCGATCCCCACAATAACTTTTCCTGGCCCGCTGGGGAATTGCCTGCTATGCCACATGACCAGGCCTGCCCTGCCTGCAGATCCATACACAGCAATAGTTACCATACCAAATCTATTCCCCTCAAGTGAGTTCACTCCTATCCTGGCGGCTGGTGATAGATTTTCTATAATGTGCCTGCCGGGTCCACTGCTTGGTTCCTAATGTAATTGTACTGGCTGAATGTGTGTGTAATCAAGCTTTCAGGTTCAATGGGACACCAGAGGACATTGTCCACATCCTGGCTATGAAGCACTCAGCATCAGATAGAATGGCTGAATCAAGATATTTGGTGTTTCCTGAGACAGTATTTCTCCCCCTACCAGACTCCCTAGTTTATACTTTTGCACACCTCATCCCTTTCCGATGTGTCCTGGACTGGCGCACTCTGCTGTTTGCATGGGAGATGGAGGCCAGTGATGTCTGAGCTGAGGCGATTCTGCCACACCATTCCGACACACCCAGTCGGCTGCTGCTCCAGCTCACAGCTGTAGCTCATCAAGGTGACAGGCTGAAGCCCACCCAGGGTGCAGGGGACACTCAACCAGCCTGCCACCCACATCATTCCCATAATATAATAACATTCTTGTTTGTCCTCAGAAAGATTAACTTCCTCTAAAAGTGTATTTCCGGTAAATGTATCATTTTCACATGGTATCAAAATCCATACACACTGGACTAAAGAAGGAAGGAAACTGCATCAAAATCCCACTCTAAATTCTAAAAATAAAGTTCTAAAAATACAGCACCCTTTTCAGGTACTAGAAAGCTAATCTCTAGGGGAACCATACAGAAATGGATAGGCAACACGATGCAAACCATTGCCTTCCCGCGTGGATCAGAAGGTTTCCAAAGAATTCAAGTAAACTACGTAAATAACAATACGTCTATTTTGGCTGTTAGCCAAAACGTGTGTGTTCGTTTATTTGCAACTCTTACATATCAGCAGGTCAATTTGTATTTATCCTTCGAAAAACACAATAACCATTCTGCTGAAATAAATGTTAAACAGTTAATTATATATGAATATAGGGCAAACACAAGAAATGTTTGTATTTTTATAGAAAAATGAAAAAGAACGTTAAGTATAGTATATGCTTAGACAATTAAGGCCACACGATATTAAAGTAGGCTAATAAAACATCATGTGCATCTTAATTAGTAACTAATTGATGTCCGAATACTGCATGCAAAATTCGTCTGCAATCATAACGATGCGGGATACCTGGTTCGTCTCTTTTATTAGTAGACTATTTCAATTTCATTTTTTACTTTAAAATAGATCCAATAAAATACAGCTTATATATTCTTAGCACATTTTGTATCTTTTAAAACATAATGGAAAATAATAAATTAACTGCCATTAATAATATTTTAGGGGTACTCACACGCGTGAGTGACAGAAAAGCTGGTGGAAGACTCCAGATTGTCGACATTATAATTTAGATGAAAAGGTTTCTCTGTCACATTCTGATTGGTGTTGTACAACTGCACAGCAAACCTAAAGGCGCTTTGCTCCTGAACCATAGATCGCATGAAAAGTCCCCCTAGAAAAAAGAAGAGAAAACAAAAGTTAATTAAATTCACCGGTTTGTTCAACACTCGAAAACATACACGGGACCGCTTTGAAATGAGCCTCAGCGACGCTGAATCATGAGTCCCCCTGATGTTGAGATTCCACCAAATATACACGCCGTTTTTCAGACGAGTCGCCAGAAATACGGAGAAGACAGAGCTTAATGAAATACTTATTCATATGTATTTTTTCGAATGAGAACTATAAAGATACCGAATTTTACACGCTGATTGGTTCTCTTTAATGTTTTCATAAACATACCAGTTCATTGATTTACCTTCTATCATTCTGTCACTTAATTATTAATAACATTGGTGTTTTATTGAGCTATATTTAAGCTGGACGGTAGCCAACATAAGAAATCATGTCACAGTTTAAGTTGGTACATGAATATAAAACTTACCTATGTTTATCTGGCTTGGAAATCCTGCAACACATCTGTCAAAAAGCAACGATAAGGAAACGACATGAAACACTATGTGAAACCACATTTGCTCCTAGTTTTTGATCCCAAAACTAGACTGAGAGAAAATTATATATACACTCAGTTCCTTCAGATATTTAATATTCCTTCTTGTGGGACCAGTTTTATTTCCGAAGGTAGTGACAGGCTACAGAGGAAAATGTGTAGCGCTGGAAAAGGTTTATTTCACAGATGCCTGTGCGGTCGAAGCAAACAGTTGACCGTTGGGTAATAAGCATCTCTTAGGATTCCTGCTACAGCAGACCTAGATATCAAAGTGAAACACTTGGTGTGTGTGCGTGTGTGTGCGTGCGTCTGCGTGTGCACGCCACTATCATCAAAGTACAATTTATAAAGCCGCACACAACAAAAATAGTAACAAGCGTCTCTCACGGATTCTGTGAATTTCAGAATCTGCACCTTCGTGCATTGTGAAAAGTGCTTTTCCTGACAAGTTTCTATCAAAACTATAAATAAATAATATTCCTCAATGTCATTGCAAAAAGTGAACGGTATGGTATTTCATTTTCCTTGGTGGCTATATAATCGCTGTACTGGGTTGAGTAATAGTATATCATGCAGTCCAAAAAGTTGTAGTTAGGCATAGCAGTGTCTAAATTTCTGGTGTAAGGGATTCTGTGTGAGCACGTCTATCCTTTCCTTCACATCCTATATGCTCCAGGCTTACTCTAACTCTGCATTGGACATGGAGCTATGCACTGATGAATGATATTGCCATAATTATAAATTAAATTACACGAACTTTTATATTTATTATAGCTTGCATAAACTGCATCAGTTGGAAAGAGTCTGTTTCAGTGCAGTCTGCAATTTTGTTATAACTTTGGCTTCACATCAGCGTAACCATATTTTTAATTAAATTATGCAGGGTATTTTGTCATAGCAACCTGCAGTTATATTTGGTTTATATATATTTATATTAAGTCACCGTGGCACATCCAAGACCTGTTTGCATCTCTGACCTACACACGTTACCATGTGAGTTGGCACAGTACCTCGGACAGGAACCACTGGTCATATTTCAGGATCTGTGTTTTGGACAGCCAGCAATCACACGACGACGAGGGCGGGGGAACTTGGTATCACAACGCCAGGATGTCATCATTCTGGGGAAAATCATATCCTATATTTGCACTAGCCTATGTTTGACTAGATTACATTTTTGCTGTTCAGTCTGGCGGCTGCTCCAGGTTATCAGAGAGAATGGCATCATCAGCTTTGCTTACCACCGGGTCATACAAGTGCAAAGTCTTGGAGACAGGGTTTGCATTAGCACTAACACTAGAAGCAGCCTCAGCCTAAGCTGCTGCATCCTCAGGTTAGCATTAGCACTAACACTGGAAGCAGCCTCAGCCTGAGGCATTGTATCCTCAGGTTAGCATTAGCACCATATCCTCAGGTTAGCATTAGCACCATATCCTCAGATTAGCATTAGCACTAACACTGGAAGCAGCCTCAGCCTGAGGCACTGTATCCTTAGGTTAGCATTAGCACCATAGCCTCAGGTTAGCATTAGCATTAACACTGGAAGCAGCCTCAGTCTGAGTGCCACTATTGCAAGAGGACAGACCCCTAACTACCTCAGCTGAAGGCAGGTGATAACAATAGCTGATGCCAGCCTTCCAGGATTCCACTATCACGTAAAGACCCAGAGGGCTTGAGATATGACTGCTAAATGGTGTAAATACTACGCTGTGGTGGTAACTCCGCCCCCTCCGCAGTTTGTTGGTCTTTTTATTGGTTTATTCTTCCTCTCTTTTTGCTCTTTTTGGTTCACAATGAAACAGCCTCCCAGTCTGGATGTTGAGCGTGCTCCATTGGCTGTATGCCTCTCATATTTATGCAGCATATACATTTTGTAACTTTCTGCATTCAGTAGAAGTAGCAGGTGTTGCAGGGGAAGCCAAGGATGCATAATTGCACTTAGTGTTCATGCTCGCTGCATCCTTTTTTTTTTTTTTTGCTTACTACTAGAACTCTCAATTTGGTTTAGTTTCTGTCTCCAAAGGGAATGTTGCTGGACTCCTGGTTGTACTTTACAACACATTTGAGGGTGCAATTCCCTGTCGTATCACAGAAAGAATGGATCTGCAGCAGAAGAAGAACATGTCAAGTCATTTGTAAGCAAGCAGGAGGCCGTCATCAGTTGTGAGCAGAGAGGCTGTTGGTCAGCTTCTGTAGCTTGTAAGCATCTTTCACACTTCTACTGCTTGGGGCCACTGCAATTTATGAGCAGAAAGGTCCAGAAACGGCCAACTTGGATCAGCTTCTACAGCATTTCTAGGATATGTTTGACCAATTCTACTGCACATCAAGCATTGGTTGTTCTCACTGCATCCAAGCTAGGGTTCCGTTGCTGATTTTAATCGAACAATTTCCACATTATCAGAAGGATAGACAAGCATCATGGTCCCTGCCTGCTGTAGAAGGGTTACAGTATCTCATACCCTAAATAGGGATATGAGAGGGCATCCTTGAATCTCTGTTTCAAAATTGGATAATTGAGTCAATTTTGATAATTTTACATGAGAATGCTTGTTTCAGACTGTATACTCCCTTGAATCCCAATCATTACTAACTACCTCTGCATGCCTACTGATTCGCTTGCTTCAATCTCAAGATCCACAGTCCTTGCAACTAGGTCAGATGTGATTCCCTAGACAGTTACACATTCTTCTTTTATTGTGGTGAGTCTGGTCACCATTGTCCTGCCCAGTAGGAAGACTTTAGACTCATAAAGGATTGGGTTGGAGTTCCGAATTGTTCTGCCTCATACTGGTTTCTTCAGCTGCACCGGCAATATCACCTCTCTTGGTGTTAGTGGATTTTGGTCCCAATATGGAAGATGCAAGAATTTGTGGGTCAGTTAGTGAAGTTAGTGAAGGACCAACAAAAGCTGACGAAAAACATATTTTGTGAAATCAAATGTGTTTTGATAATTTTATAAGTGAATTCTCCATACAAGGGCTCATATGTTGGATTGTATTGATTTGTGCAAATTAATCATTATGTTGAGCTCTTGTACATACATATGAGGTCATCAATGATCAGTACATTCAAGCATTTTGTTCACCAAAAGCAGCCAGTTAACATTCTGTATACCAGGAAGTTCAGCTATTGCGTTTTTGTTGGATAGTTTTATCAAAGTGTCCATCTGTACATTTTCCATAATCACTTATCTAGTGCATTTTTTTGCATGTGATGCGAGTCAATCACATCATGCAATCATGCTCTATTTAGAGATACCAATTTGCTTTAATACATGTTTCTCAAATGTGTGGGGAAACCTGCAAACCATTGCCAGTACATGCAAACCCACCACAAAGAGCCAAGCTCCAGAACTGTACCAACTGTACCATTATTAATCTTAGTGACACAAAAAATTAGAATGATGTGCTGTTTTGTTCATCCCTTCTCTTAATTGAACATATTATGTGGCTTTCATGACAGTCATGACAACATGTATTAGGATATTTTAAATTGAATTTGTTTAAAATTATACAAGTTTAATTAGAAAGCTCTGATGACACTACACTGTAACCCCCAGATTTACTGACCTCCATGGTGCCCTAACATCCCAAACAAAGTGAAACTGACAGATAAGTCAGTGACACTTCAGAAGTTAATGCCCCACATCTTGTAGCTGTTCTGTGACAGTACTGCAGAGGGCACAAATACTGCTAGTGATGCCATATATCACGTAGCTGTTCTCTGCAGGAACTGCAGGGGGCATGAGTACTGTTAGAGGTGCCCTATTGTAGCTGTTCGGTGTCAGTACTGCAGAGAGCACAAGTACTGCTAGCGGTACCCTACATCGCGTAGCTTTTCTCTGCAGGCACTGCAAGGAGCACAAATACTGCTACATGTGCCCTGCATTGCATCGCTGTTCTCTGCAGGAACTGCAGGGGGCGTGAGTACTGCTATGGGTGCCCTACATGGCTTAGCTGTTCTGTGTCAATACTGCAGAGAGCACACGTACTGCTAGTGGTGTCCAACATCGCGTAGCTATTCTCTACCAGCACTGTAGGGGGGCGCAAGTACTGCTAGGGGTGCCCTACATCATGTAGCTGTTCTCTTCCAGCACTGTGGGTGAAGCAAGTACTGCTAGGGGTGCCCTACATCATGTAGCTGTTCTCTTCCAGCACTGTGGGTGAAGCAAGTACTGCTAGAGGTACCCTACATCGCATAGCTGTTCTGTGCCGGCACTGCAGGGGGCGCAAGTACTGCTAGGGGTGCCCTACATCATGTAGCTGTTCCCTTCCGGCACTGCAGGGGGCACAAGTACTGCTAGGGCTGCCCTACATCGCATAGCTGTTCTCTGCCGGCACTGCAGAGGCCGAGAGTACTGCTACGGGTGCCCTACATCATGTGGCTGTTCTCTGTGGGCACAGAAAGTGGTGCGAGTATGGCTAGGAGTGCCCTACATTGCATAACTGTCATCTGCCAGCACTGTAGAGGTCATGAGTTGATCCTATGGCAGGAAGAACTTCCTCAGCTAGTGCAAGAAGTGCATCCTCTGCTGGGTCTTTTATATGGAGTTAATTTTGGTTTATGTTGGGAGATTATAGATTTGCAGATCATAGAAATGAAAAGACACAACACAGCAGACACAGAGTGAAGGGGTGGGGATGCAGTGTTGAGGGTCTCCCAAAATGTATTTAGCCTTAGGATGTCATGATCACACCAGTGGGCTAGCTGTTCAACCTCCTCGTTATATGCAGACTCGTCACCGTTACTAAAGAATCCAATGACCATTGTGTAGTCTACATATATAAAGAGCATGAGGGGTTCTGGGAAATCCAGTTGCTATTGTAGAGGGATAAAAGCAATGGGGAGATAGCACATGCATTCTTCATGGGTGCCAGTGTTGACTGCACTGGATGTGAGTTTCCCCAGCCTCACTTGCTGCTTCCTGTCTTTTAGGATATTGGTTATCCAGTGACTGTGGGAGGAGTTTGCAGTTGCATAGGTCCATGGATCAAGGTGTTGCAGTGCACATTGCAGTTCCATGTTGACTGCATCATCCACCGATGATGCTTGGTTGGGCAAACTGAAGGGAGTCCAGTAAGGCGTCTTTGATGCCCTTCAGGTAAAGAAGTCTTTCCAAGGTCTTCATGACCACACATGTCAGAGCAGAGGATTTTTTGGGAATAGGTATAATGGTGGCATGTTTGAAGCAGGAGGGAATTTTGCACAGTTCTAGTGATCTGTTGAAGATCTGAATGAAGATGGGATCCAGTAGATCAGCACAGGCAGGATGGTGAGATGCCATCTGGGCCTGGTGCTCTCCTGGTCTTCTGTCTGACACAAGTTCACTTCACAGATCTTCATCACCGGCTGAGATGCAGGAAGGGTGGGTGAATGGGTAGCTGGTTGTATATTGGGTAATTGCACAGGGTGGGGGTGTTTGCCTGGGCTAATCAAACCTGCAGTGAAACGCGTTCAGGCCGTCTGCCAGTGACATGTAGCTGCTAATGTCTTGCAGACATTTTGACACTGACGCAGGGTCGTTGGCTAAAAACTTGTTCTTCAGCTCTTCAGAGTAGCTTTTATAACACCTCCAGTTTTCTTTGTCAGAATGTTCCTTGCCTGCCTAAGCAAGGCTTTGTCCCCACTTCTGTAACCTACTTCCTTGGCCTGCCAGAACTGCTTGAGTTTTGCTGTGAACCACGGTTTGTCCTTACTGAAATAACCCAGTTCTGATGGCAACACACATGTCCTCACAGAAGCTGATGTGGGATATGACTATCAATGAGCTCATCCCAGTCAGCAGGTGCAACTTCAGAAACACTCCAGTCAAAGAAGTCAGTCAATACTGCCATCCTGTGGTAAGATATTAATATTACATTTTGAATGAAATTTTACTTTTAAAATCTTAATCTTTGAGGCAGTTCGACAGTGTGTGGGGGTTACATGTCCAAATTGATGTGTTTTTTTCCCAGGCCCGGAAATTACATGTGCCACTGATCTGAGGAAAACAATTAAAACATGAATATAATATTTAAAGATGGGTATTCTAACAGATGCTAATATGCATTTCAAGTTGTCTTTAGTTAAGGTTCAGCTGGCCCTGGGTGGCACAGTAACCTCACAGCTCCAGGGTCCTGGGCTCAGTTCCTGCCCTGCTTCTGTATCTATGGAGTTCCTATGTTCTCCTAGTCCTCCCTTGGGTTTCCTCTCATAGTTAGCTGAATGGGTGTCTCCAAGGTTCACACTGTGTACCCTATAAAGGCCAGGCATCCCATGTGTAATCATTAACTAACTTTAGAAATATAGTTTCAGTTTAATTTGAGTCTGTAGAAATAAATTATATTCTCTCCAAATCTACAGCGTTGAATATCTGATTCCTGTCCGTATCTCCCTGCACTGATTGACCATCACATTTATAAGTATATGAAAGACCGTTCATCCTTAAAGCCTTAACACTAGAAAGACTGACTGGGTCAATTGACCCAAATCAAACAAAATCACTGCTATTTCTCATTGAAGTTCTT
>JABFEB020000038.1:2363283-2392193 GCA_019775895.2 Stomatorhinus ivindoensis | reverse complement strand
ATTAGTATTTTACAGCAGTATATACCTAGAAAGACTGACTGGGTCAATTGACCCAGTCAGTCTTTTCTAGTGTTAAACATACTTGCACCACGCTATCTTACCAAAATCAACGTCTGCCATACACTCCAGCTCAATCACTTATAATATGTATCCGTCTTCTAAATGTCTACGCTGGTCAAGGTCATGTCAATGACGAGTACAAAAGAGTTAAACAGAAAAGGTTCTTATCTCTCACCTCAAAGTAGGTGGCTGTGGTCTGTGTATAAAAAAGAATCCATTCTGATCGCCAAAAGGTTCAGCTGTGTCTAGTATTATAATAACTTCAAATTCAATGCATCTTCTGTAGCTGCGTATTCTATTCAGGATTGTGGAGGGTGCAGGGCCTATGCTGGAAGCTATGGGCACAAGGCAGTGAACAACTCAGGATTAGGAACCAATCTGCTGCAGGACACACACACACCTATTGGTAGTTTGGTACATTTTTTGGACTGTGGGGGACAAGCCAGCATACCCAGGAGGAAGCCCACGATGACATGGGGGGAGCATGTGAGGAGACTCGCACCCTGGTCCTAGAGGTATGAAGCAACAGCGCTAACCACTGCACCACTGCGCCACCCCTATAGTTGCAGTTTATGAGTATTTTTTTTATATAAAATGTTTCCAATATGTTTTTATTGTCCTTTAATCAGAATTCATTTTATTCTATATCTATCCAAGAAATTTGAAGAATGTAAATCATAGTAAGCTCTCTCCCCCTCCCCCATTTGCTTAAAACCATTTTGTTACATTATGATGAATTAAGTAGTGTTACAATCAGGAGTAAGACAATGTGACTCAGAAAAAAAAATGTTTGTCCTTTATTGGTCGATTTATAAAATTTCAGAAATCTAAAAATTATAAATGACCATGACCTTTCTGAAAGGACAAATAGCAAACATTTTGTGGGGGGAAAGTTACTTCAGATGAGCGGGTAAAACAGCTTCCAGAGGCTCAGTTCTTCTCCAGTTCCATCCGCTTGTGCTGCACACTGGTCTCATTGTTGTCAATGGGCTTTCATTGGGTTCAGTTTGGGATAGAGGGCAGGACACAGTCGCACAGCTGGACACAGCTTTTATTGTGCTGGAGTCGCTTTTGTTGTTTGTTTTCTAGCATTTTACTTATTTTTCAACACGTACAAGGCTTTCAATGTCTTATTCTACTACTACTCTTCATGTACCCTATGTGGTCTGTGTCACTAATAAATAGTTTAAAGTCTTGGATGGCGCCATTTCAATCACGGTCCTCACAGTCAAGCACTGCTGGTTTTCCGTCTTCCTTTACCCATGAGCCCGGTGTGAAGCCTCTCTGGCCAATGAGAATCTGGGATTATTATACTAACTACCTGGGAGAACTGAAAACTTCGAGATCCAGATCTGAAGAGCCCTGGTCTTGGAGATGGACGTGTAATTATACTTGGCTTATCCTACAATGGGAATGGTCAAAGCTTGCGGAATTCTTATTAAAACAGAGCTGCTTTTTTCTCAAGGTCCTTGTGTCTGACCCTAAATGCCTTATAAATAAACATGTAAGGGTACTATATGAGGGCCTAAGCTTACAATGATTTTCCATACCGTCCCAGTTGGGGTTGTACACGGGATACATTGCCCTGATATACACTGATGATACAAAACATAAAGGAGACTTGATAATATTATGCTGCTTGTCCCTTTGTTCTCAGAATGGCTTATCATAAGGCTTTTGTGATCCACAAGGTGACAAAATCATTGCAGGCCAGTTCTGACCCAAATTCCTCCCTTAGTTGAGTTGGCTAGCAGTGCATCACAATTCGAAATAACTAATTCCATCTCATCCTTCAGCTGTTCAGCTAGATTGTAAACTGGTGATTGGGCAGGCCAGTACATTAAGTCTGCAGTTCCATTTCTGGACAATCTTAATCATGTAGCACAGAATACCATCAGAATACCATCATGAAAAAAATTATCGATTTTCCTATAGTAACATTTCTGCAGTGCAGGGAATGGCAATGCTATCCGGATGTCCTGTGGGATTGAAACATTGCTCAACCTTTAACAAGCAACCCTGTGAGTGCTGTACAATCACACCCCAAACAGTCACGTGACCACCTGCAGTCTGCAATGTCCACTTACAGTACTATGGATGCATGGATTTATATGTTTTTCATCTTATCTAATGGCAAACAGTAGAGACTGGGTTTCATTACACCAGACAGTGTTTTCCAGTCCTCTAGTGTTCAGAGTTATGTTCCTTAATTCACATTATGGCACAAGTCTTGTACTGGACTGTTAATTGATTAAAACAGAGAAAATTTTATTCTGTCTGGTCACTTTCATCTGCATCGACTGAAATGGATAACAAGTGAAATACATCATGGATCATGTCTTTGACCTTGGTTTACCCAGCAAGTCTTTTTCAAGCAAAGAGTAGGCATCTCTAATTCTTTGTACACTCAGAGTATATGGTTTGTAAATGTCTGTAAAGATGCCTGTAAGAATAGGAGTGACACGTTCAGTTGTTTTTCACGTCTCAGCCCGTCATTATAGCATTCTGTTGGGTAATTTTAATAAAATGGAATCATTGTGTTGTTAATTTGTTTTGATTGATATAATTAAATTTAAGTTATAACAATTTTAATTTTACATTCAATCAGCTGAGTGTTAGTAGAAGTGATATAGAACAAATATATAAAAAATATATGCATATAAGAAAACAGTTTAATAATCAATTAATTAATCAATTCGATAATATCAACAACGATAATAATAACATAATTTTAAATATATTTGGTACCTTTAAAAGTGATGTAATAAAGGCTAAACATACAGTGTAAATTGTAATAGTAAATTTATACCTTTGTAGCAATAAAAACACTTGAATGTGACACATTTCCTTGCACTCATGAGTAATAGTGATGCTAACTGTAAGTGTAGCAAGGTTAAATGAAATTGTTGAGGACTGAAGGCTCTTGATGGCTGTATTGTTTGCCGGCAGCTGAAAAGCGACTTTGTATCTTTAAACTTGGAGTGACTTGTCTGTTCATTGTTGATGAAAGAGGAACGAGTCAGATTAATAAAGGGAGCTTTTTGCCAAATGCGCATATCATAGTAGGATAACAAAGAGCAGACAAGGAAAAGGCACATAGTCTCTCTAGATATGGGTAAGTGAACAGCTATTTGATTTTGTTAATCTGAAATATTTGGAAACGTATGTGATTAATATTTAGCATTTAACGGTAATATCTGAAAATGCTAAAATATAAATTTTGAGGTCATTTTCTCTGTAGCCTTTAAAGCATTTTTAGAAAATGCCATATGATGTATGAAATTTTTGCACCTGGTTACTAAATGTACCTAAGATGCATTGTCACAATGTAGAAGATAAAAAGGTTGTGGGATGGATATCAGTTGTTATTCAATTAATTAAATTCTTCCATATATATTGTATGAATACATACTGTATGTGGTATAGATGAATTCTGGCATTTATAAAAAATCCTTTTAAAATTCTGTAGAATTAATCAGAAATTCTCATGACATGCTGATTTTGCCTGCATGATAGGTACGAAATTGTGACAGTGTGAGTTTGTCAGTTTATTTGTTTATTCACAGATTATAGTAACTACACTTGAATTCAATAAACAAATGTCAAATAAAATTGTCAAATCAGTAAGTGATAAGCGCTGGTTTTCGGATACCTGAACTGGTGTTCTGTTCACCTTTGGGATTACAGGTTACGCAAGTGATACAGCACCGCCACTCTCTTCTAGTCAAACCCGCGGATAAACAGTTAAATAAATAAATGAATCCACTACAGATGTGAAAAAACGTTTTTGTATTTTTACAGATTTCCTATGTACTAAAACATAGTTCACAGAAAACTTGAGATGCAACAGATTTCAGAATAATTTCTGTCAATTTATTTACAGTATTTATTAGCAATATTGATTAGACTTTTAATTGTAAGTTTATTCCTGTAATGTCCATGGAGCAGTGGGACATTTAAGTAACTTTTTCCCATACAGTAATAGCTTGTGGAACTATTTTCACAGTATGGATAATTTTGTTGTGTTTGGACAAGAATAGAAGATTCTCCCTCCTCTTGCTTATGCATAGTGCAGCGGTACCAGCAGGGTGTGGAGCTCACATCTGCTTCACCAGTGCCCCCCCCCCCATGTACCCACCCTTGCAACACGCTTTTCAAAAGCGTATTTGTTGGTTGCTGTGAAGAGAGAAGGCGGTTATGGTCAGTGTTTACTTTACATCACCAGCCTTTGTATTTCTGTACTGTGTTGGGACAAAGGCCATTGTTACCACATCTACAAAAGAAATCCCTTTCAGTCTTCTTGGAACCTTTTCCTTTGTCTCAGAGCCCCCCTTGTTATAATAACCCCTTACTCTGGAGATAGGGCTGGACTTGGCACTGGCTGATTACCATGGTTACCCAGCAACTGGACTAAAGCAACTGGTGCTGGGATGTCGCGTGAGAATGTCACTGGCAAATGCTGAGGTGGTGTCACTCCAGAGTTGACAGATACTATCATCATGAAGGGAGAGACTTGCCAGTGGTCCAGCGTTTCGGTTCCTAACTGAGGTCTCATTGAGCATCAGGGCTGCATTGCTTTTGTTCCTTTGGCATAGAAGAGCAACAAATGATTCCATTCAGAGCACCTTGGCTTCTCGGAACATTAGGTGCTGCTTGGACTAGATTTTCAAAGAAACTAGATATTGCATGTATTTCTGTGGTTATTATAAGCTGTCTAGAAATACTTTATTGGAAATACTAGATCTGTTTTCTTGGTCTTTTTCTTGTTTGTGTAAATTCAATTTTATATTATGCTACTGTATTGAATAGCATCATATCCATTTTATACTCATGCCTGTATGCAAAATTTCACAAATGTGTAACACCTCTGTGATTAATTTTGGCAAAGGTGCTTATACGACTTTTTTCAGTTATGACAATGGAAAGCTACAGGGGCTGAGGAATGTGTGTGTTGCTAGTGTGTGTGGTGTTTGTTTTTATGTGTTTTGCTCTCCCAGGTTGTTACGACTGCTGTGTCCGCTGTCTCGGGGGGGTGCCGTATGTGTCCCTGGTAGCCACATTGCTATGCTTTGCGGGCGTGGCACTGTTCTGTGGCTGTGGGCACCAGGCCCTGGCACAGACAGAAACGTTGATCGAGACTTACTTCAGCCGCAATGCCGACGACCACGCCAACTTGTTTACTTTGTAAGTCTATTTTTTCCTAAAAAGTATTAACAGCAGTGCTTATCTGGGGGGGGGGGGGTGGATGGATGGATATTTCTCTGAGAATCTTGCATCTTTTCTTTTCCTCATAACAGTATTGAGTACTTCCAGTATGTCATCTACGGTTTGGCCGCGTTCTTCTTCTTGTACTGCATCCTTCTGCTGGCGGAGGGCTTCTACACCACCAGTGCAGTGAAGCAGACCTTCGGAGAGTTCAGAAGCACCCAATGCAGCCGTTGCCTCAGCACTACGGTGTGTGGACAGTGCAGGGGAATTGTATATGTTGGTGATATTATTTTAGGCATAAAAGCTACAGAAATGCAAGTTAACATTAATTTATTTTGAAGGAGATTTTGACGCGTATTTAAGCAAGAATATATTCTTCGATCATTTCAGGCAAATGCATATGTTTGTATAGGTTTAAAATGCGTGTTTTCTTTTTGCCTTCTTTTAAATTCATACATTAGGGACCAGGGAAATTCCAACAAATTGTTTTTAAATTCATCTGATTTAAAAATATATAGTCTACTGTACATTCCGAAGCTGATGTGACACTTTGTGGAATATCATTCTCAATAGTTTGTAACAGACGGGATGCAGTACCTTGGAATCCCTGTACTTTAAGTTATCACATAAAAACATAGATCTGCATCAAGCACTAGAGATGTATTTCGTGCCCAGAAACCTGATGTGCATCTCTATAATTTCCCCTACAGTTTGTCGTGGTGACATACATACTGGCTGTTATCTGGCTGATTATCTTTGTCTGCTCAGCGTTGCCTGTCTACTTCTTTTACAACATGTCCTATACATGCCACACGATTAACATTCTCTCTGAGACGACGGCAAGCATTACCCAGCATGCTTGGGTGTGCATTGATGCCAGGCAATATGGTATGTCTGTATGCCTTAATTCATTGTCATATTTATTTAAACAGAAGCATGATTTGTTGTGAATGGCATTGTAAACTCTCATTACAAACATTGCCTTTACAAGTTGCCCTGCCAACAACAGAGAGGGTATATCTTTTGCAATTAGAGGTAGCGCAACCTTTTCTCGCTCACCTTTAATTGATTGTTTAATTAACTGGTCGGTGACTCTTTGGGGGCACAAATAATGTAGTAGTACATTCTTACTTAATGTAGTAATTAACCAGAAATTAAGTGTTAGTTATGTAGTGATCCCATGTTCATTCATAACGGTTCATGTACTTCATGCAGTTAGTATGTTTGCTCATGATTTGATTAGTAATTGAGTTACTAAGTTACTTGTGCCCTCCAGGTAAAGATTTAGCAGCTGGCCATTTTAACTTGGGCCAAAATGAACAAGCATGAGGGTGAACATTGCTTGATTACCAATATCCAAGTGAGGGTTATTTTGCTACAGGGGAAATGGAATAGACATCTGACTAATGCCAGTGCATTTCTTCTTCAGGACTTTTGCCCTGGAATACAGTGCCTGGGAAGTTGTGTGGATCGACCCTGACAACGACCTGTAAAACTAGTGAGGTGAGACAGAACAAGTGCTATGTTAGTTCATATGCTTTTGAGGGCCACTGATGGCAAGCTGATGTTTTCAATAGCAAAGTCTCCTCAGAATTGCCCCAAAAAGTGGTTAAACTAACCTTTGTATCTTTTCGTTGGCAGTTCTTCGTGACATATGATTTATATGTAGCTGCATTTGCGGGTGCTGGGATCACTCTTCTAGCTCTGGTAACAAATTATCATGTACTAAAGTAGTAATAATAGTTATTGCAATAACGATGGTGCAGAGAATTGCTACTGTATGTATTTGTAGTAGATGTTTGTTTCCTAGTTACTCCACTATTTTTGCACCTGTCTCAGCTTAGAGGCACAGTAAGAGTATCTTTCATAAAACACAATGTTGATAATAACTGAATACCTACTTATTAAAGCTTTTTATGCTGTTATAGGTCATGTGAATTATAGTTCAGCTTTAGTTATCAAGCCTGGCATTCAGTATATCATACAGACTATCAAAAAAATGATCTACATCATTTATTATTTATAATTTATTTACCAGTTGTATTTCAGCCTTGTGCTAGCTCATGTTCTGTCTGCCTGACGCAAATCATCATTACTCTGCTGTGAATTTAATTTTCAGTCTTTAATGTATATTTCCACTTGCCGCTTCTTTCTCCTTCTCCCTGTAGTTTGTGTACGTGATCTCCACCACCTATAACTTTGCGGTGTTGAGGTTCCTGGGCAGGAAAGGCATACGGTGTTAAGGCCCTTCACTCCTGCTGTACTGCAGCTCCTGCCACATTCTCCACGGCACCATCCAGGAGCCTCATGAAATTCCTGCATGTCTCCTGCTTTAAAACTACTTTAAAGTCACACCACAAAATGATAGTTATTTACTTGAAGGGCTCCTAGGATTGAAAAGTAATACAGTTATACTAGGAACAGCAGTATAAGAAATATATAACTGTTCATTCCTGTATAATATCAACCTCATAATTTTCAGTGGATTCTTGCTTTGCTGTTGTTAATTGCTTTAAACATCTGCTTTTTTGGTCTGTTGCCATGAGGTAATGTTTCCTTCCTTATTCGGTATTTACCGTGTTTTGAACAATATTTTAAGTGGTTAGTTAGCAGTGAAATTTGCAACTTCCTTTAGTGATATATCATAATTATTAAAATACCTTTAAAAAGTACATTTATACTAAAAATTGGAGTGACCATGACGTCTGAGAAATGGTTATCACAATTTTATGTTGAACAAAGATGCAAACCACTTTTTTCAAACTCTAGGTATCTTCTACAGGTATGTGGTTAGGACAATGGAGAAAAGCAAATTAATTTTGGACAGACCTCTAAAAATATTTTTCGAAGATCCATAAATGTTTTCATTCCATGTGCAAAGACCCTGAATAGCCATAAACTTTGTTTAGATAAACAGATCAGATAGTTAGATTAAATAAATAAATATAACTCCCCATGACTAACACCAGGATAATCATTTGGAGGATGGATGGAAAATGGGTAATTGATACTCCAGTTGTAACCACGGTGGAAGAGACTGAGTTGAGGAAGAGAATGATAGCGGCTTTTTGGTGCTCTATAAATGCAAAGAACACACTCAAAAAAACTGTCTTTTAGGACTTGAAGTCAAATCAAAACTGTGTAACTAATAGTTGTAAGATGAACGATTTGACTGGCAATCTGGGGTCTGCAGTGCCCCGGGGGTCAGCTGCAGTGGGCCCGCAGAGACGTTTCATAGACAAAGTGTTGGTGTTATCGTCCAATTCATACAATGCAAAATAAAAGGTATCACAGGGGGGCCCACCCCAGAGGAAGGATCACTGAGGTCCCCCACTGCTCCCAGTCGTTGGTTCTTTACTTACTGACATGATCATGCATTCATAATAGAGGTTCCTCTGCTTTGGTACAATATATTTAAACACAGTGTTAGACACTATAATATATAGAGGTATGTTGCATAATTAATGTAAACTCATTTATAATCTGTAATGTACTAAGCAAAGGCTACATTTTGATTGGAACTATGATTTAACCTAAATGTACTGTATTCTATACAATTTGTGTTAAGATTACTCTCTATTAAAATTGAAGTGTGATTTCACACATACTTACAGGAAGGCATCAGTGTCTTTCTATTAAATGATGTCCTTTAAATTTCATTGCTTTGTGCCAAGTCTATTGTGTGACTTCGCATCTGCAGGGTTCTGTGTTTGAGAGTATGTGAGTTAGAGCGTGATGTTTCCATCTCATCTTAATATTTGAGTAGGTGTTCTCCTGGACGTCTGGCTCCCTCCTATGACATAAAAATACAAAAAAAGCCATGATCTCACAGAAACTCTACGATGGGTAATAATGTTATTAATAATAGTAAGTTTCATTTATATAGCACCTTTCCAGAGCTCAAGGTCGCTTTATTTGAAATTTAAAAGAAAGCCACAAAAAAAATTAAATGATGGATTTATGGTTGCATATGCTTTGCAAAATACAGAGGAATTGGCATGGGATGCAAGACTACTGAGGACACTGATACACATACAACTGAGAAGCAGATCAAGGCACCGCGGGGGGGGGTGCTTATATAGAAAACCCAATAAGGACACAAAGGTGATGGTATCTGAGTCACTGTGGCATAACAGTAAGTGTGTAGTTTCTTATCTGTCCTTGTCAGTTTTCCATTCAGGAATACTATGCAGAGGTGAACTGCGGGATTAACCATCCCAATTCTGGGAAAAGATACCAAGGAACCAGAGATAACAAACAAGGTGGTACCAAAGATGGTGGCAGACTGGCAATACTTACGTTGTGTCCGCTATCCAGCGAGCAGGCAGGAAGCGGGTAATGACAAGACAGGTAGACGAGGATCCAAAATGAAACGGGTTTATTAGGAAAACACGGGGCAGACGCCGACTAAACATTAATGACGGATCTGGGGAATACTGAGTCAGATGCGGACTAAATATACAGGACAGGCTGAACATAACAGGCAACAGGTGATTACAATTGGGAATTAACATGAGGTAATGAGGGGGGCGTGGCACACAGGAGTATCGGACGAGCCAGGCGTGACAATTCACACCTTCGGGTAACTAGGGAAAAACCATACTGAAATATTAGCCGAATTTATCGCCTCTTAAAATTGAATAAGGATTGAGTTATTACCTTGCAAAATTGTATAAACGACATTAAATCATGGATGGAATCAGTGAGAACAAGATGGAGTTTATATTGTAAAACTGATCTCTGGTTGGTAGCACTCTTGGTCCCTTAGCCTCTTATAGTCGCCCTTCTGTCGGGAATTTAGCAGTGATTCTTGAAGTGCATTTTACCTGGATAAACATATAAGTTAAAACTAACTTCTTTCATCTGAGGGTTTTAGGAAAGGTAAAGCCTTATCTTCCTCAAAATGAATCTGAGCAAATCACCCATGCATTTATTACATGCAGGTTAGACTGGTGTAATGCCTTATATTATAGGTAGGCTCAGTTGTCCCTTTGTCGCCTGCAGATGGCCCAAAATGCAGCAGTACGCTTGTTGACTGGAAAGCGAAAGGGTGACAATATCACTTCTGCACTGGCCTCTTTGCACTGGATTCCTGTCACTTTCAAGATCCAGCCTAAGATTTCATTACTTGTTTTTACAACACTTCAGGGGAATGCACCTGCTTACTTGACTGAGTTGTTACACCAACTTGCTCCAGTCAGACCACTGAGATCAACATCTGGATGTCCCAACTTCCAGATTAAAAACCAGAGGTGACAGAGCTTTTTCAGCCGCTGATCCTAAATTATGGAACGCTCCACCTTTTCATATCAGAGCTGCTCAGACCTCCTTTGCTTAAGACTCTTTGCTAGTTTATTTGGGTTGGCTGTTAATCCCAGTTGTGATTGATATTTATTAATATTAAATGTGTAGTTTAGTTATACTAATTTATCTTTAATATTTTGTAGTGTATTTATTAAATGCAAGGCACTTTAAGACAGCAAGTGGTTGTCTGTAAATGTGCTATATAAATAAACTGGAACTTGATCTTGACGGATGTCCTCTTGAGCGTACCTCTGCTGTGGTAAGATGCTGTCACGTTCGGACCAGGGAAGCAGGAGCAGGGAGACGAGGAAGCGGGGAACAAAGGATTTATTATGGAGGCAAGATGCAGAACAGACGTAAGACTTCAATAACCAGACTGGGAAAAACATACCTAAGGCAGACTTAAATATATAAGAGTAACGACAGCAACAAGAAACAGCTGATAAACACGGGGAATCCACACAAGTTTAATGCGGGGGCATGGCACATGGAAGGAGCGGATGATCGAGGCAGGACAGATGCAGCATTTTATTGCCGCTTGCCTGGTAAAAGGACACGCCCACCAGTGATGAGGAGGGTGCTGGTGGTCCTGACTGATCATAAGAATCTCGAGTACTTACGGTCTGCAAAACACCTAAATTCTCATCAAGCTAAGTGGTCACTATTTTTCGCCTGATTTAATTTTCTATTTTTATTCAGACCAAGGGCAAAGAATCACAAGCATGACACCTTGTCTTATTCATTAGGAGGGGATGAGAGTAAGGGGGACCCCTTACTGTCCTATTCTGCAGCCTTGCTGCTTTGTCGATGCACTCTCCTGGGATATCGAGGAAGTGGTCCAGGCGATACAATACTTCATTCACCCCCCCCCCCAAAAAAAAACTCTTTGTCCCAGGCTTTCTGCGATCTCGTGCTATCCAGGGGGCCTTTTCAGCCTCTTAGCCTGCCATCCTGGAGCTAAAGCCCTTCTGGAACATCGGCTCCGGTGGCTGCCCATGACCCGAGATATCTGGAACTATATTATTTTGCCACCATTTTATTAGTCAAAATGCATGTAGATACTCGTGATCTACGTAGATATGCATGGATTGCAAGGGGAAAAGGGCATATTCTACACGTTATTCATTATTTGTAGTATTGCACATTGCAATGTATTGATGCATTGTCAATAACTTGGGACAAATTTATTTATTCTGAAAGATTCAAGTAACAGCAATAATTTTTGGGGGGGCCCTACGTGAGTGATTGTTAAAGTGCGTGGTGGGGCACTATACGTGGCACTGCAGGGAGGAGGGGGGGGCATGAAGTATAACTAATCACAGGTTGAAAGTGTACTAAAATATACTAAGACCTACTATAACCTAATATACTAAAGCATGTGAGTGGAGTGGAGTGATCAGAATTTTTGAACATCGCACATGGAGGAGTACAAGGCTTTTGTGATCACTGTTGCATAACCAAGCTCTGCTTTGGCTCCAACTTACAGGCATATGAAGCAGTTCGTCTAAAAACTGAAATTCTCCCTTTAAAGTAGATGCATAGACACTTTTGTTAAGGTTAACTATTCAGTAGTTTTCTGTGGCATTAGGTGTAGAATATAGTTTATACTACATTTCCCAGAATTCACGTTGTCGGTTATAGTCATGCGCTGTACGTATTTTCAGGGTGCTGCCCGTATCACCGTCTGCCCGAAAGCTAAGGAAAGCGCGAGTTGTAAGAAACGCGAGGAAGTTCATCAGTTCATTTTTTATCTATAGATACTTATGTATCGTGTTTTTAAAGTTTCTGATTTCTCATTCTGTTAACATATATTTAACTAAATATTTATAAAACGTCACCAGCTTTTCACCACCTACAGGCTAGCTGCTTCGCTAGCTAGCTTGATATTAAGTGGCTGAAAGGATTTTCTCCGTAGCTAGCTAAGGAGCTAGCCAACTGCTTAAGGTAACTATATTTCATAATTAAACAGCTCTATTTTTATATATATAATATCACTTAAGTGACTGTTCACGGTTCGTTCATGATGTGTGTCGGTCGCTGTGTGTATTTGTTATATTAGTTTGACGAGGAGCTAAGTGTACTTTTTAGAACTGCTATGTAACATAAGAACAGCTTTCTGTCGAAATGACACCAACAGTGTCAGCGTTGTACATGTTAATTATTGTTCAAGTTATTTCTGCTTGGATATTTGGGTAAAATTGGGCTGTAATTTCCTATGCTTCATGGTAACAGCCCAGTTTTCTGGTTCAGGATCTGGTAAAATAGTCAGTGTTTTGATTTATGTCCTACTTCAGTCACTCGTGATTTAAATGTTTTTTTAATTATATTTTGGGAGGTATGACAGAGTTTGCCTTACTTACATTTCTGTATGTAATTAGTGTAGTTACATCATGAGGACTGAGTTATATGAAGGCCAAGGATTGGCATTCATGCAATGTATTTCGGCTGAATAGATGACTTATGTTTGCCTGAGTCTTGTTGGTGTTATAGCGCCATAGTAGTAGTTAGATTAATATAATTTTTAATTCTGTTTTAATTTTTAAGGTGTATGTTATCTGATCTCCTCTGGGGGAATCCATGTTGATCATTCATTAATTTATTCTAAGCCAAATTTTCTGTGTATAATCTAAGATATTTAACATTAAATTACAGTTAATTTGTCTATCCCACAGTTCAACTAGTAATAGTAGTCATGTCTTAGCTAGAAATATAAATAACTAACAAAATAAGGCAGTCTTAACCAATTATCTCCTCACTGATTGAGTTTGAAGATTTCAGCAATGTGTTGTTTTGGCTGAATTGAACTGCTGCTGCTACACTTAAATGTAATTCTACCCTCAGCTGCAACTAACCATTCAAATTAGTTTGCTAAATGTTCAGGATGCAACTTGGTGTTTAAATAATGTTAATATGCAATATTATGCTATTATAACTACACTGTCCTAGAACTGCGTGAAATGCTATTATCATCTATGTTTATACATGGATTATCTGAATGAAAAATTCTATATATTTATTATTAGTAGAATTGCATTTTGTGATGCAATTAGCGGATTCACAAACAACATGGCAATGGTTCGGTTTCGCGCCATCAGACACTGACCAAACAGGTCCTCGTTGCAAATTTTTTTTTAAAACTGTTGCTAACAAAGGAAGCAGCACGACAAATTTATTTCAGCACCTAACGTAGAGGCACACAGTGGAGTGGGAGAAGCACAGCTCCCAGAGAAATGAAAATAGCTGCAGCACCAGCACAGCATCCAAAGTTAAGCAAGTAACCGTCCCTGACACGTTTTCCAACTGTGTGCCATAATGACAAGAATGGGGCAGGGTGGAAGACGATAAACTCTGGCGCGATGTATATCGCAAAAGTCATGGTGCTCATACATATTGTGGAAAAGCCGGGATTCATTAACATGCTAAAAGTTTTTACAAGTTTCTAAAATGCCTTTAAGTACAGCACTTTTGGTACCTTCTTGAAGTACCAAAAGTATGGTACCTGGTACCTGAAGAAAGCAGAAGGAACTGCTGTAACTTTCAAGGGCACTTTTCTCTTAAAATAAATAACATGATCTGTACAATTTTCTTGATTTGTTCGTTCCAGGTTGGGTTCATGTAATTGTACATTGAGAGGGAGTGTACGTGTCAGTTGCATCATTGACATCATGGCTGTGTTCCATATCTGGGCACAATTCATACCTTGCCTGAATCCGACTAACCATTCAAGTGGGCCAGGGCATAATTAAACATATCGTGTTTGGACACGGTATGCAACAATCACATACATGTATGCTTAACCTCCTCCTTCAAACGAACTAGAATTTGAGACTCAAATGTACTCGGGCACGGCATGTACTTTCTCTAACTTAGTTTCTCTGTTTCATAGAGTTGACATAGATTTGTCTTTTTTCTGTGCAGGTTGTGCAGCCTGAGTGAATGAAGAAAAGATGCAGACGATTAAGTGTGTGGTTGTGGGTGACGGGGCCGTAGGCAAAACATGTCTGCTTATCTCCTACACAACAAATGCCTTCCCGGAAGAATACATTCCCACTGTGTTCGACAATTACAGTGCCCAAATGAGCGTCGATGGCCGCACAGTCAGTCTCAACCTGTGGGATACAGCAGGCCAGGAGGAATATGACCGTCTGCGCACTCTCTCCTACCCACAGACCAACGTGTTCATCATCTGCTTTTCAATTGGCAGCCCATCTTCCCATGCCAATGTAAGGCATAAGTGGCACCCAGAGGTGTCGCACCACTGCCCCAGTGTGCCCATCTTGCTGGTCGGCACCAAGCGGGACCTGCGCGGAGACCCGGAGACGGTGAAGAAGCTGAAGGAGCAAGGCTTGGCCCCCACCACCCAGCAGCAGGGCGGTGCGCTTGCGAAGCAGATCGGTGCCGTTAAGTACATGGAGTGTTCAGCGCTCTTGCAAGAGGGTGTACGGGAGGTGTTTGTTGAAGCTGTGCGTGCTGTGCTCTATCCTGTCACCAAGAAAAATGCCAAGAAATGCGTCCTCCTATAATCAGGAGAGAAGGACTAAGAGGGGATGGACATGGAATGCTTGACGACTTCTCACAGCGGGGGCTCCCTTAGCTTGAAGACCTTGGCACTAGATTTTACCCAGGCCCTGAATTGCTTTGGTTATTCATAAGAGGGCCCTTGTATTGCTTTATTTTAAAATTTGTATCCCTAACCAAAGGCCATAGTTACACGAAGTTATGCCATTGGAATAGTTTTGATCTGCCCCCGGTATATTGTTTCACACCCAAGTGACCTACTAGATGTCTGTCATTTTCTTTCTCTAGAAGTCCTGCCTTTCTGAATATCAGTTTTTTCAGTTGTGATTTTTATTTTGCTTCTCTACATTTTAGTATATAAAGGCAGGGAATTGAATGAAGAAAGTGTTATCAAAAATATGGTAATATCTAAATGTAAGATTGAACCCACAGGGAAGAAACAGCTTGAACAGAATTCAGGATAACCTCATGGAATGTGTCAATTATACTTGGCCGTAAAGTTCCAGTATGATTGAGAAGCTTTGTATCAGTGGTGCAGCTGCAAACTACAGTGCCACTGGAAAGAATACCAGGTACAGCAACGCTCTGCCATAACCCCAAGCAGTTGTTCAAAACTGGTCCAAAGTGAATGGTTGCTGCCATGGTTTACCAACTTGATATGACAAAAGCAAACTGGACCAAAGACCTTCCAGTTCTTACATAGCAGAAATATATTTTAGTATTCCTCTTAATGTCGAGGTAAATTTTTTGACACGTGGTGTGGAATTCTTCAGAACCTTAAGATGTACCAAAATGAACAGCAGGCAGTGTTTCTCATTTTGCCTTGTACCACTTTGCCTTTCTTCTCATATGCACTGTGCCTTATATATGAAACTTATCTTTCAATTTATTAAGCTTTTATATTAAGTACAAGTGCCAACCACAGTACTGAAAGACTAAATAACCCAGTCTGGAAATTAAATGTATAGGAGTGTGTGTGTGTGTGCGTGTGTGTGGAGGAGATGCACAGTTTAATGTGCTTTGATAGCTCATCGAACACAATGTTTTGTTAAACCAGTTTGAGAATGGCAAAAATACATTCCATTTTCTGTATACCTTTTACCCTATCAGCTGATACTAAATCTCATTTGCTGCTTTGTATTCAAAACCTCAATCCTGTCAGCCATGATTTTCTTGAATTGCTATAGTACCTGTAAAACGGTTTCACGAATAACACTGTGACTATAAGTAATATGACCAGCTATGTTTCACATTTGACTTTTTAGGAAGTTGTGCCAAATTTTCCTTTTCATAAAAAAAATTATTTTGGGGTATAGTCTCAAATATTTCCAAAGCTGGGATTTACTGAATCTGTTCAGGAGGAGAATGCACAAGTTTTGTATAAGATTTAAACAGTACTTACAAAGCATGAGCACGTAACCACTGCTGGGTGTAACTGTGTGGGGCAGAAGACAAGTTAAAGTTACACTCTGAACCTGTATATCTTTGGTGTTTGCAATTTGTATTCTACTTCACCAAAGATTTAGTACGAGGTTAAGCCTTCAGATGCCTGCTTGCAGTTGAGTGCCTTATTTTATTCACTATTTTTATTTGCAGTTGTGGTCCATATTATTTACCTTGGAAGAAATACATTTGCAAGTCGTAATAAGGCTAAAAGTGTTTTCTCACTCTCTCCCAGTATGTGTCTGTATTATATCAAATACTGCCCATTACAGTTGATTAGTTTAATTAAGAGGCCTTAGGTCATGTGACTGGATTTTATAGTCATCCAGACCATTAATTTCCACAGATTTATTCATGTTCACTTAATTTTATGAGGATTTGACACTAAAACTCTACAGTGGAGTACTTTGCTTTGACCCATGTCCAATAATGACATCTTTCCTGTTCAAAGTAGTTTTTTTTCCCATAACAGCAGCCAAATATTTTTTATAATATTAAAAGGTGTTGAACCACAGTGTCGTTAAACTAAAATCTAAGGCTCTTTGTCTCACTGTAAATGTGTGTGTTTATACTTAATTTGCTTATTGGTTTTATTTGGCCCTTAATACCAATTGTAAAACTTGTAACTAAATTTGATGGCATGTTAGTTCTGTTCCAAAGAAGTCACCAATGTAGAATCCAGAGAAATTATGGTGACATTTACTATACAGCATAACAAATTCAATTCTAATCAAAGTGGTTCATATTTTATTTACCCAGGGTGGGTGTCTCTTTCAAAGTTCTAAGAAGAAAGGCTGGAGTACATGGCCAGAATTTAGGTTATCGCATTGTACCATTGAGATGAATTGTATGTTTTGGTAGATTGTACTCTGTCACAGAGAAAAGGTGCTGCTATTGATGTAGTTCTTCACAGTAGGAGGAGGTTAAGCATACATGTATTTGAAATATATCAGAAACAGGCTGCTCTGATTAAACTGAACAATAGATTCTACCTAACAGAGACAGCTTCACTTTCAGCTCAATGTAATATTTTATTCCATCAAATGTATTTTTTTGAGACTTTACTGGAATACATGAATGTTGGAGTCCTGATAACTTTAAGTCTTTGAAAGTTGCGACTTTGTGTTCTCTACCCACTCGCAAGCAATAGCTACCAAATGGGCAGGTTCAGTCACACCAGTGTATGACAATTTTCAGCCCCTGGATGTTTCCTTGGCAACGTTTTTATAGATTTGAGTGCTACCAGCATATTCAGATTTTTCAGAAATAAACTGTAGAGTGTACCCAGATGTTTCTCATTGTGATTGGGGATGTGGCCGCGTTTATGGTACAAATAAAATCTGGAAAATTACCCTTTTATTTAAACATGTATTGTTTTTAGCCAATTTTCAGAGTTTATCAGAGTTTATTTGATGTCATATGCTTCCAAATCTAAACTGGTGACTGGGCCCCACTCAGCAAGCTGCTGAGGACAGTTTGTCATGGTGTGGTACTAAATTTATACACTGGGAAATTGATTTTTAAATACTTTTTCTTTCATTTTTTTAAGCAAACGTATAAAAATAAATGATGGAGATTATTTTTAAATTATGGTAAATAAAATTGGTATGATTTAACGTGTGTGAATGTGATTTATACAAATATAGTAGCTATGTTAAATGAGAGAAATAGTTAAATCACCTTTGCAGTTCTTCTCTAGAATACCTAACATTGTTTACTGGAATCATTGAATTCTGTATTTGAGTCTCAGCGCTTTAATTTAAAAGGGAATTTAGTAGAAAACATGCATGAACTTTCTAGTTTTGCGTTTCTGTAATGTGCCTGTTAAAAGGAATTGTTTAGTCAGTAACTGTTTTCTGTCGATGGTTCTTTATTCTCTATGAAAGTATATCTACAATTGGGGGAAACATTTCCTAAAAAACATTTGCTAATAATCCCTATTGATAGATGCCTTTAATATTAGTTATTTTTGGAATACACACATTAAAAAATCAGGGAAACATAAATACATATCTTGTAGCAAGTAGAGCAGTAGATAAGATGCCTTACATTTGTAAATAAACTGCAAGGTAGTCTTACTTCTGCCTCGGTTGCCTTCATAATTGAACCTGTGTGTGTATATACGCTTACTTGGCACTTTATTATATGCATTTGTTCAGCTACTCATTGAAGCAAATATCTAATCAGCCAATTATAAGTCAGAAGCACAATGTATAACATCATGCCGATCGTTCATGAGCTTCTGATAATGTTGACATCGTACACCAGTATGGGGAAGAAAGGTGATTTAAGTGACTTTGAACATGACATGGTTATTGGTACCAGGTGGGCTGGTGCAGGTATTTCAGAAACTGCCAATCACAGGCTCACAAAAATTGGACAAAGGAAAATTGGAAAAATGTTGCCCGGTCAAGAGTTGGTTTCTGCTATGACACACAGATGATAGGGTCAGAATGGATATATCCTGAAAGTATGGATATATCCTGCCTAGTAAGAACAATTCAGGCAGCTTTTGGTCACGTGATGATGTAGGGGATATTTTATTGGCACACTTTGAGACCCTTAGTACAAACTGAGTATTAAATACCACAGCCTACCCGAGTATTATTGTTGACTATGTACATCCCTTTATAACTACAGTGTATTTACCTTATAATGGTTAATTCCAGACTGATAACACACCATGTTGCAAAGCCCATTTAAACGCAGACTAGTGTCTTGAACATGACAGTGAGTTTAATGTACTCAAATGGCCTCCACAGTCACCAGAAATCAATCCATTAGTGGATCTATGCGATGTGGTGTAATGGGAGATTTACATCATGAAGGTGCAGCTGACAGATCTGCAGCAGCTGTGTGAAGGTATCATGTCAACTTGGACAAAATCTCTGATGATTGTTCATCAAACATGGTAATTGTCCTTCCGTGGTAAAAGTATATTTTGTAATAGGCTTAATATAAATACCATTGTTGCATGGGACAGGTAAAACGAGACGTGGCTATAGGATGAGACTGCCCATTTAAGCTATTTATTCAAATATGGCAGCACAAAGATGGTGCATTTGCCAAATAGTCTCCAATATGTCTATAGGCATTGCGCTCTGACTCTGCTCTACTCTAGTTCAGGGGTCCCCAGCTCATTTTCCAGAGAGCCAAATTCCATCTGCAACAGAAAACTAAGGTCCTCTGTCACCGATATATTTTTTCAGCGGTGGAGGTTCTATGATTTAATTTCAATTTAGACTTTATGAGCGGCTCCTGCGTTACAATATGTTGCAATGAGGTTGTTGCGACTTCAGCTCTGAAATAAACGACACAACATTTATTTGAATTGTATAACAGATGCATTTGGAAGATATGACTAGCTGTCAGTACCCGATTTGCAGCTACCGCCCGATTTGCAACACACAATTCTGCGTATGCGAACTGTCTTTGCACATGCGTACACTATATTATTTTATGGAGCTGCCCGATAGAAAATAAACTCACAACCCTACAAATTCTTATATATTCTTTAATGAATCAAACATATATAATACAACATTAAAATATGTTGTTATTTGTTGCTTGTTTTTTGTAAATCATGGATTTTATATGTTCAAAGTTTGACCGGTTGTGACGCAAATTTAAGTGGCCGGAAGCTGGGGTTAGTTTATTGTCAAAACACATAGCATAAGACAAGAAACACTGGAAGGAGAGGATATGCTTATTATATCGAAATGTACAATTAGCTAATACTTATACACTGAAAAGGGGAACATGTATGACATATAGGTGTTTTCTTTTTGTGCACATTATCTCCAAAGCCTGGTAGTATCATACAAAGCTAGATTCCCGCGTTTTAGTGTTCTGCAAAAGAGGTGAGTTGTATAATCCAGGTGAAGTAGAAGTTATACAATGAAAATGAGTTTGAGTGATCGGTAAGACGTTCTCACGCAGTAGTCGTTTTATGTTGTTGGATATGTTAATATGAGTAATCCATTGTATTAGTATTACAGAGATACCTATGTCGAGTCTAGTTTCATAGGATCTGTAGAGTCTGCTATTTTGGAATTTATCTGAAATCATGAAATGAAAGTTTAAACCGTCTTAATATCTTTAACGAATATAATAATGTTTATTAGTCAGAATAGTCCTCTCAACCTGTCTGATGTCTTTTACGCTAACCATAGCAAATTTTGGTTTTGTGTTGCCCCTATACTTTGGGGTTTTAGGGTTTTTTATGATTTAATGATCGATGAAATAGTAATGAGTGAAGCAGACAGAAAACATATTAACATGTTAATTATAAAAATGGCTATACACGGTGTCTCGTGGTTTAAGCTGTAATGTCACACCTCCAGGTTCTCGCTCCCGACTCCTGTGTATGTCGAATAGGAGTGTTATCCTGTGTTTGCGCGGTTTTGCTTTCGGTATATTCCGGTTTCGCGTCGTTTGAAAACATGTAAAGAACTGTAATGACAAGATAACATTGCGAACCAATATTAACTGAAATATTTTATACGCTCTTGGTCTGTCTATCAGAATGTCGGAATCAGACAGTGATGAAGAACAAGAACGTCCATTTTCCCTTACGGGTTTCTTGTTTGGGAACATCAATGAAGATGGACAACTAGAAGATGACAGCGTGCTGGATACTGTGAGTGAGCAGCAGTGCATAGATTGCTTAGTTTTCATCCCATAGTAAGGGCAGTGAGAACCATGCAGAGAGAGCTGTTTGAATTGTGTGTGTGTGTGTGTTTCTATATATATTTAACTATTTGTAGTTTATCACACAATGCAGAATATGTGACAAAGAAAAATGAAAATAAATACTCTGAGTTAGAGATTTTATGTGCAAATGTCCGTGTAATGCTGCATATCCTGTGTTCAATGCTTAAAAAAATCTTTTAAGCATGTATTCTGTGCTTATCACCACAAAGTATTTTAATTGAAGTTTTACCATGTGGTGATCCAGGAATCCAAGAAGCACCTGGCTGGTTTAGGCTCCTTAGGGCTGGGTACACTAATAACGGAGATTACTGCCAGTGAGGAAGATGCGGGTGAGGAGGAGAAGGACCCAAGTAGTACCGATGCAGAAGGTAAGGGCACTGTAATGCCCAGTAATAAATACAGAATTTAAATTTTCTTGCTCTATTAGGCTTGGGCGGTATAATGGTATTATAGTATACCCCAGGATTTAGAAATGCCAAAGATATTTTTAGCACCGTAAAACATACAAATGTTCTTTTTTCAAAACTAACTTGGAAATGCTGTCTTGAGGCGAGGTATTGTACTGCACAGTGTTAGCTTCAGTTAAGTTAAAAAAGTGAAAGAATAATGCGCATGTGTTGGTTAATAACATAAAAAGAAAATGCACTGTGAATTGTTGGAGCGTTCACAGCATGTGTGAAAGCTAGTATGTGTCCAGCCACAGATCAGACTGTGACAGTAGTGTCTTTAAACAAAGGGAGGTCATTCTACCTCTAATTAGTTCACATTTTGTGTGTCTCCTTGTTTCCCTATCACACAACTTCCATACTGATGAATTTCAGCTGTCTCTGATTCCGGAATCTACAGTGGCCTGTGTGATCCTTCAATAGGTTAAAATATTTCATTGTAATTAATAATAATAATACTTTAGTAAATATTATTATTATCATAATATGTTAAGACATGAAAATATAAATGCGTCTATTGTTCAGAGAAGAGCCGCAGCCTGGTATGGTATTTAAGACTAGATGTACTTTGGTGGCAACCTATTTCACCTTTACAGTAACTGTAAATAACTATGGTCTTGTCGATGGACCAATCTGACAGAGTTTTGAAGCTCAACCTGCCGTTCAAAATACCTTTTTCTTTGTTCATTATTTTTCCCGAGCTGCCATCCGACTCAACACGTGTAAATGGCATTGAGATTATATATATATATATATATAAAGACTTATATACTGTATACTGGGGTGAAATGTTTAGAAGGGATGGCAGTATGAAGCCTGTGCTCTCTCCAGTTGTTTGGGTTGATATCTACCTAAAAAATTCAGGGGTACATGAGCAGAACCCAAGGGTCCATCCTAAACTATAAACTGACATCATTCTTGTCTATTTCTGTTACCCGCTGCACAGAAGTGACTTCTCAGCGTCTGTTAATGTTTCCTTTGAGACTGGAGATTGTTTTTTTTTTTTTCCTCTTTGTAAAGGATGGGTAAAAAGCACTGAAGATGCAGTGGATTACTCTGACATCAGCGAAGTGGCTGAAGATGAGACCCGGAAGTACCGTCAGGCCATGGGGACACTGCAGCCCTCCCACAGGACGGGTACGTTAAAAATCAGAAGGATTCATCGTAAAGACAATGTGTCACCGGACACCATAGTTTTCACATTTTCACGCTTTTTTTTAAACTTGTCTCTTTCTTGAAGCAATTCAGTTTTCATTTCATATTTCACCATTCAGTAAAATCTGCATATTGCCTAATAACTTATAAAATGGACCCGAATTAGTATAGTATTTTTATTTTTTTCTCCTTTTTGCTTATGTCCCCAGACCAATTTTGATACTTTATTAATCTAGAAGGAAATTGCAGGTTAACTGTAGCATAACACACACATTTAAATGGTCGAAAAGACACTTGGACAGTAATAAACAGTAACAATCAATAATTAATGACAGTAAACTGTTAACTTTTTGCCTTTTAACTCATATTTTGCATGTTCTGCCCTGATCTCGAATTAAATATCATTTAAATTTATATAGTTTCCCAGATAAACAAAAAAAAACAAACTAGTGCTTAAATGGGAAGAACATGGAAGTGTGCCTTAATTTGATTTGTGACTGATTGTGATTTTGCAGATGACGAGGATGACTATGATGCTGACTGTGAAGATATTGATGCCAAGCTGATGCCCCCACCGCCCCCGCCCCTCCAGCAGGCAAAGAAAGATGACCTCATGGCACCTTCTGCAAATGGTGAGTTCCTACAAGAAGGATTCTGTCTTCGTCTGTCATCTCCTGTAGAGAGTGACCCTGTGGGGATGCGCTGTGTGACTGACTCTAAGGGACTTTCTTTAGCTTTGGGCGACGAGGGTGATGGCATTATCCTGCCTTCCATCATCGCGCCGTCGTCCGCGGCGGACAAGGTGGATTTTAGCAGCTCCTCTGACTCTGAGTCGGAGACAGACCGCCCGGCGCTGGGCCCAGGATCCAGCGGATCCCCGGGAAGTCTGACCCTGCCCTTAGCCGGCATCATGCAGAAGGACGCGGCCAAAGCCCTGCCAGCCGTCACAGAGCTCTTCCCGGAATTCAGGCCTGGGAAGGTGCGTCATTTCACATACAGTCCCGGTCGAAAGGACTGTTACAGGCTGCCTACTAAGGAGAGTGATAGTGTGTGACAGCACATGACCTCGCTGCCTTACCCACACACAGTAAAAATGGCTTTGGAAGAGATTGACCTGACAGTGAAGGATAAGTGGCCAATGAGTGCTTGACCTATGTGGGACCTCCTTCAGGACAGCTGTAGCAGTATCCCAGGAGGCCGCCTCATGAAACTGGTAGAGAGAAGACAGTTGGGTCAGCCAGTTACTGGAGCAATTCGGGTTAGGGGCCTTGCTTCAGAGCCTAATGGTGACATCACTCTACTGACCATGGGATTTGAACTAGCAACCCACAGAACCCCTCCCAACAAATATATACATTTTTTTTGCTTTATACTTTTTCGGTCAGAGCATAATTCAGTATATGTTGTTTTATAGTTTTGAAGACTTTATAATTTATTCTAAAATGTGATGAATAAACATTTTTATTGGTGGGTGTGTCCAAACTTTTGACTGATTTAGTATGTTTCTCGTCCTGTACTGGCTGTGATTAATCATTTCTAGATCATTCACTGGCTGCTTTCTTTCCTGGTAGGTGCTGCGCTTCCTTCGCCTCTTCGGGCCGGGGAAGAACATGCCGTCGGTCTGGCGGAGTGCCCGCAGGAAGCGTAAGAGGAAGCACCGCGACCCACAGCCCGGAATGGCACTCCCCGATGCCGAGCCGGCAGAGCTGGGGTGCGAGAAGAAGTCTGGCTGGAGCTCCGAGTACCCGCCGCCTCCGCCGCCCGAGCAGTGTCTCTCTGACGACGAGGTCCGTGCAGCGAGCCGCTCATGAGGCCCCGCCCCCCCGGCATTCCCCACTTTCGCTCTGTGTGCTCAGTTTGCATGCTTTCCCACTCCCTCCTCCTTCGCTATGGTGCATCAGTGCCTCCATGCTTGAGCGGCAGTCGCCAGGGCTCTTTGGGGAGAATGTGCAGGGTTGAAGTCCTGCTTGATGCGCTGCTGGCAAAATGTTACCTTGGCTTATTTTGTGGAGGTGTGTGGCTCTGCCGGTTGGGACTTTGTGCCTGTGATCGGAAGGTCGCCGGTTCAAATCCCATGATTAGCAAAGTAATTTTTGGGCCCTTGAGCAAGGCCCTTAAACCAAACTGATCCAGCTCTGTGATATTAACTTTTACATTGAGCTGGTGAGCTGGTGTCGCTAAATCGTCCCTCTTGTATCTGTTTGCTCTCCACCTTCGTGCCTCATGGTGACCAGCAGCAGTTTCTGCTGTGTTCAGTGCTCTCTGGGCTGGGCTTCAGCCTCCCGCAGCCCTTTGTTAGATAAGCTTTGGAAGATGGATTGATGTAGAAGCTGCCAATCTGCTGAATCATCCGGCTTTACTTTATGGGGATAAAAACCTTATACATTTTGTTTTAAATGAGTTGTAACCATATGGAAAAAAAATGCTTAGAGCTACCTTATGCGCTGTATAATGCTGTGTCTTTTTCTTAGATCACCATGATGGCGCCTGTTGAGTCCAAGTTTTCTCAGACAGCTGGTGACGGGGACAAGGTGCCAGAGTCACGCCCCAGGGTACACGCTGGTTTCATTGTCGACGTCTCTTGATTTAATGAACGTTTTGCAATTTGGGTGTGACAGCTCTTTGCGGAGATGAATAAAGGGCTTGAACGTGATGTAACAGGTGGCAGAATGGCGCTACGGACCTGCCCAGCTCTGGTACGATATGTTAGGGGTGCCTGAAGACGGCTCCTCTTTTCACTACGGATTTCGGCTGAAGGAGGAGCAACCAGGAGAACAGGAGCAGCAGCCCGCCCCTCCCCAGGAAGTAAGCTGGACTGCACCATACTGCCATTTTTTTTTTCTTTTCATCCATTTTTATTCTTTGCTGGAAAGAGCTTCTCAGTTAAAAACTGAATTTTAAACCATGATACAGTCTTAAATATGAGATGTAAATCATGAGTCCCGTGGCCAGTTTCCTTGACTTGTGGTCCTGTGTTTGTATACAGGAAGAAAGTGAGGAGGTGACTGAAGGACAGAGTTTAGAGAATGAGTTGTTCTTGATGGTGACTCAGCTGCAGTGGGAAGATGATATTATCTGGAATGGAGAGGATGTTAAGCATAAGGGCACTAAGACCCAGCGTGCTAGTCTGGCAGGCTGGCTGCCTTCGAGCATGACCCGTAATGCCAATGCATACAATGCACAGCAGGGTAAGGGTCACTGTGCACGATTCTCCCGTCCCTCTGGGTGCTGCCTGAACAGCTGTCTCTGTGCTGCAGGGTTTCCTGCCTTCAGTAGCCTGACTTCTCCCCGCCATGCAGGTCTGAGCCGGAGTAACTCGCAGCTGGTGCCCCCCACGCCGCCCCCCATGCCCAAAGCGCCAGCACTCAGCTCAGGCTTAAGTAAGCGGGATAAACATAGCCAGGACCAGCAAGGTATTATTATTATTATTCATTATGTAATCTCCATGCCACTTTCTATGGACATAAACAAGGTTATCCAATGAGTTTTGTACAGGCATCAGAATAACATCATAAGACCGGAAATTGATATGATCTTTTGGAAAAGTAATTAGTTAACCAATAAAGCATTGCTTATTATAAGCAAGTTATACAGAAACGGAAAAAACACAACAATGAACTATAATCAAATATGACATAATGCATCTCAAATTTGATTGTAGTTGGTATATTAAAAAAAAAATTGGATCCAGTTTGGATGAATGATTGTGGTGCATAAATGTAATAGAAGTTGATGGATGGATGGATGGACGGACGGACAGACAGATGGATGGATGGGAGAGATGGAATGTTTTATATGTGCAGTAGTACAATAAATATTTTAAAAGAAAGAACTGAATGTGCCAAATTGGCTGAATTTCTTTGCGTAGTTTGATGGAATATGGTATCATTTAGAATTTGCATCAGCTATGTGCTGTATATTATTGATAAGCTGGCAGTGTTTAGGTATACTGCAAATTCAAAATTATGAATTAGTTTTTAGGTAGGTGATCTGCTCTATGCAGCAGTTTAATCAAGCATCACTCTGCATTTCTGTGCAGCGGTGCATGATGACGACGCGCCCTGGTTCTCCATTTTCCCCATTGACAATGAGGAGCTGGTCTACGGCCGCTGGGAAGACAACATTATTTGGGATGACCAATCCATGGAGCACCTGCTTTCTCCTCCTGTCCTCACGCTAGACCCCAATGACGAGAACATCATTTTAGGTGCAGCGATCAGCATCTCTGGCATATTGCACTTTCTCTCTCCCCCCATTCCAAGATGTTTCACTTTGTTTTTTCCACCCCACGACCACAGAAATTCCAGATGAAAAGGAGGAACGAACGTCAAACTCACCATCTAAAGAGAACAAAAAGGAAACGGCCCTCAAGAAGAGTAGAATACTGTTGGGGAAGACGGGTGTGATCAAGGAAGAGCCTCAGCAGGTAGCAGGCAGGCTGTGCAGTGTGTGTTCTGCAAATGACTCCTCTCTGTTAAAGCCACACACTAATCCCATCTTTTGCCATTTCACAGAACATGTCTCAGCCAGAAGTGAAAGACCCCTGGAATCTCTCCAATGATGAGTTCTACTACCCGAAGCAGCAGGGTTTGAGAGGAACCTTCGGCGGTAACATCATCCAGGTAGAGATCCACCAGAGCAGTGGTACCCGTTACAGATTGTAGACTTCCCTGTTTAAACGCACATACTAAACCTGTTAATTAGCTGATTTAAGATGTGTTTGAGACTCGAAATCTGCAAGCTGTCCTCTGGGACCAGAACTGGGGAACCCTGCTCTGGGTGTTAAAATCAAAATGGCTTATAGTAGAAATTCTTGCATTTTCTAAGATGCTAGATCTTCTGCTGAATTTCCTATGCTGTTACCTTGTAGTGCTGTCTTGTCCTTTATTTGCACTGTTTCCAGTGCTGTTGTAGCAGAAGAATTTCACTGCGTTCCTCGGAACCCATGTGACCCAAGCCTGAAACTGACATTCTGTATGTATATCTGCGCCTGGAGAAGCTGTGAGCACGTCTGCGTCTCTCCCCAGCACTCCATCCCCGCCGTGGAGCTGCGGCAGCCCTTCTTCCCCACACACATGGGTCCCATGAAGCTGCGACAGTTTCACCGGCCGACACTGAAGAAGTACTCCTTCGGGGCGCTGTCCCAGCCTGGCCCCCACCCCGTGCAGCCGCTCCTGAAACACATCAAGAAGAAGGCGAAGGTGGGCCGCCTGCATTTGCCGCTTGTGCGCGTCGCAGCTCCCGCGCATCACCATCAGACACGTTTGGTTAACTCATCTGCTGCTTTTACCGACATCAGCAGCTATAGCTGTTAAAGTTTGATTTTCAGATAATGAATTCAAAAGAGGCGCAAGCAATAATGTTTCCTGTATTTTTTTTTCGGATCTTCGATGCAGGTGTACGTCTTAGAGCAATGTTTCCCAGCCTGGTCTAAGGGGGCCTATGGACGGTCCCTGTTATTGCTGGGTGGGAACAAAGACGTGGACCATCTGTGGCTCCCCCCAGCTCAGACTGGGAAACCCTGTCTTAGAGAATTTTGGTGGAGCTACCAGTGTCAAATAATGATGTTTAAACTGGAAGGAGAACTAAAGGGCCCTGGTTTCTGTACCTGCAGATGCGAGAGCAGGAGCGCCAGGCCTCCGGTGGGGGGGACATGTTTTTCATGCGTACAGCCCAGGACCTGACAGGCAAAGATGGGGACCTTATCCTGGCTGAGTACAGTGAGGAGTACCCGCCCCTCTTCATGCAAGTTGGCATGGCGACCAAAATCAAAAATTACTACAAGAGAGTGAGTGTCTTAATGGATATTTTGTTGCGTGAGGCTGGTTTAAAGCGGAGGTCTTACAACTTGGGTTCTTCCCACAGAAACCAGGGAAGGATCCAGGAGCACCGGACTGCAAATATGGGGAGACTGTCTACTGCCACACGTCTCCCTTTCTTGGCTCCTTGCATCCTGGCCAGTTGCTGCAGGTGTGTCTCTAATCATGAATGATGTATCAGTGCGTTGTATGGAAGCTGGGGGATGTGCTTATATCTGCTTATATCTGCTTATATGTGCTTATA
>JABFEB020000038.1:2309407-2336669 GCA_019775895.2 Stomatorhinus ivindoensis | reverse complement strand
CAGATCACTTTTACAATACACAACATACTCTCAATCGCCACTTTATTAGGTATGCTTAGCTAGCATTTTATCTCCAGAGCTGCTTCAAGGGTGGACAAGTTCAGAGTAGTAGTGTGTTCAGAGAAGCTTTTCTGCACAGAGCTGTTATTTTTGCACTTGTGCCCTTCTTGTTCGCTTTAAAGAATTTGATCATTCTTATGTCATTAACAATCAGTTTTTGTCCAATGTCATTGACTGCAGATTTGTTTATTGCACCATTAGATTATTTTAATCCCTGAAAGGTGAGATGCTGAAATCACAACGTTTGGTGCCAGTAATAACATGTGACAATCATGCATTGCGCATCTTAGCTATCACAATGATTAGCCAAACAATTAGTCATCCTACTAACCCGAACCCTGAATATATTAAACACATTCAGCTGCAGCCACGGTGCTATATGGAAGAAACCGGTGCTCACTTTAATAGGCAGGAATACCTAATAATCTGGCCACTGATAAAACTATTTATCAATACATTAGAATTCACTGTGACAAATAATGTAGTAATATGCCAGAAAATATACAAAACTGTCCTAAAATATTCAAAATTTGTATAAACTGGTTACTAAAAATGCTTGCTAAAACAGTATTCTTAAAAGAAAATGAAACACCTTTACAATAGTTTGTAAAGGAGTACATCTAAAAAAAATGACAAAAAGTAAAAACTGCACAAAGCTAATTTTCTAAAGACCAACAGATGGATTGACGTGGCTCATGTATTAATCTAATAAAATTACAAACTTGACGAACAATTATTTTTCCTTGTATTATTTTAGGTTATTCCAGGATAAATGAGAAATGGTTGCGGAGAATATAAAATGAGGCATCCTTAGTTTATCTTTTATAATTTTACTATTTAGAAATATTCATTTTAAGAAGCAAAATATTTCTTAGAAAGTCCTTAAAATCTCTCAATAAATTGTTTGGTCGGGTTTCACCAAAGGCTGTTACACTGGACATTCAATCTAGCTTCTTAATCAAAAGTCAAATAAAAAAACAGTCAAAAATTGAGAAAAAAAGCAATGCATAACTGGGTACCAGTAAACTCACAGGAGATCATTAGATAATCCTCGGAGGGTCTCTGTTCATCCTCATCTTCTGCCTTAAGGTTGACTGTAGAAGCTGGTATACTCTGATGAGTCTGGACGACTGTTTCCAAGTCACAGTTGGAAACCATCACCTCTTCTGACACCATTTCAAAGACTTGATCTGGGACATTAACGGACTCTTCGATGAGGTCAGCAGTGATTACATGGTGATCAGAGTCCAGGGCCTCTTCGATGGCCACTTCAGCACCAAGGGCAGACTCTGACACCACCATACACTCAGCATTCACCATTTCATCGTGGGGGATGTCTGGATCCTCAACTACCTCTTCCTCCAGATCATCTTCTAGTGTGATATCCTCGCTTGTGACCACATCAGACACCAGCACTGCCTCCGGGACTGACACCACGATGTGATCACCATCGATGTGTGCCATACCCCCCATGCCAGCCACTGAAATTTCAAAAAGCTAACGTTATTTATGAAGAAACAAAAATTTGCTGGATAACATCACTCACAAATGACAACAAAAATAAAACATTTGCATAAGATATTTAAAGATCTCCAGTTAAACCATTTTTTGAACATTTGAAAAATTATTGGAACACCACAGCAGCATACATTCCAACCAGTTTAACAGTCAGTGTTTTACGTTGGATTAAATTCACAACTTCTACAAAAATTTAGGAATGGATTTTGCCTGGTCTACATACCAAAGTCTTGCATTATCATTGTGTGAGGCATTTTTGCATCTTGCAACTGAAACTCCAAGACGCCTCCACCATGGTCCATTATGTATTATTTTCAAAAATCTTCAGAAAAGGGGAAAAAAGAATATTGGCAAATTATGTCAAATCATAGCACCTTTAATGACTAACAGCAAAACCATCCTGGCTACACATTCAAATGAAAATATAAATTTACCTGAAACAATGATACAACACTGACTAATTGTGTATTTAATTGAAAACAAGACATAATTAAGGAAAGCATAATTTCCTTTAAGGCATTACAAAGTTATCATAGTCACGCGTAGTACAAATTGGGCATAAAATGAAATTCTGTAATGCACTAACCTTCACATTTGATGTAACTTTCTCAAACAAACCAGGATCAAAGACCATGGATTTTTCTCTTCCATCTAGGAGAAAAGAAACCTAAGGGAGAAGAATTTTATTTTCTTTGTGTTTAGCCGCTACCTTTATGAATGACAGGTCTGTGTTGAAGTAAGAAATACATCCCTGGAATAAATGGAAAATGTCAATGGCTGTTCTTGCACATCTTGCATATCTCACACCTCATATTTAAAGAGGTGTAGAAATATTTTGTTCCTATGCTTAAGGTTTGAATATTTTAGCTCTTTCCCCATAATGTAAGAAGTTTTGTTAAATTGCCTAGAGTATTTGAAGAAAACTTTCTGCTTCAATTTGTTTTTCGTTACGCATTTTATTCATTTACTACAGTTCTCTGGCCATTTAACCAAAAAATGTTCAGTAGTGTTGTTAATTTAGGTCCTCGTCTCAGTATTGTCTTTTTCCTACTGTCATAACTTCCAGACATTGCACCTTGGCACATAATAGAGGGAAGGAGGTTGTTTCCGAGTAGAATGGCCTGAAATCATTACGAATTTACAGAATTATACTTTAAACTCGTACAAGTATTTAACAAAACAATCAAATTTAAACAGAATCTAAATGAAAGGTACAGGCATCTAGCAAAATATTTTAATTGAATTAAACAACTGAAATGAATGGCTACAATTACAAAAAAGCACATAACCATTTTGAACAGAAATCAAAGGAATGAGTACAATGTGCCTGTCAGGTGTTTCACACATTTAAAATACCAGTTATTCTAATGTAGATTTTTTTTTTTTTACACTAGAAACAAGCATGTGCACTTCGTCTGGCTTTAGAGTGCTGTGTGGAGACCATGTTCCCCATGGAGAATAAATATATATATATATAAAGAATTATAAGTAGTAAAATAAAATGATGGAGGACTGCACCTAAAATTTTACTAATTACTGTTCAACTTGATGTATAAGCAGTAAAGGAATGCAGAAGTGACTATCAATGTAATGAAACCTCTATCTATAGATTATTCTCCCCCTGCCATTTCCTCTCATTATTTCACTTTTTTTACTTTGTACTGCAGCCTTTTTCTGCTTTCCCTTAAACAAAGTAATTTTGTCTTAAAGTTTGCCATTCATTTAATTATGGCGTATACAAAATCAACCCTGTTATAGATTCTCTACCAGGGAAAAACCTGTTACACTCTTTAATGTTTTTGAACTTGAACAATTATTTTAAAAATACAGTCTTCTGCCTTATTTGTTCGATAATGTGCCAATGTATGTATGTATGTATGTATGTATAGGTTCCTGTAGGTGAACATACTCATACCAGGGCTTGCTTGCTTGCTTTTCCTTGCCCACACATGCATGGGTATTTAAAAAAAAAAAAAAACTAATTTTTTCTATGCGCTTTGGCCTTTCATCAACATGGAAACAGCGTTTTAGGTCACTGAAAATGGAGCTTTTGTAAAAACCCTTGCAGGGTGAAGTTTTTCAGAAAATCTGTTTTTGGTGTCGATGTGTAGACAGGGAAAAGAGTTTTTGGCTTGCAAGTAAAGTCAGACTGTGCTCTATTGTCTTTCTTTCTTTGACGTCAAAGCATGCGTAAATCACCATTTACATTAGCTACTTTTAGCCTAGCAGAACTGATAATATGGCTTCTGATTGGCCAACACGGCTTTACAATTAGAGTTATATCACCACCTGTTGGTTTGGCATGCTCGGGAGTGTGTTTTAGCGTTTTCTTATCGACAGATTTTTTCGTTAAGAGGAAAAACACTTTTAAAAATAACCATGTACATGTTTGAGGCTTGGTCCTCAAGGATACGAAAAAAAAATGTAATTTTCATTTGAAAGCATGGAAAATGACACAGGGAGGGGGAGGGTGGGGTGCCAATTCTTGTTTTTTCAGTATCTGTAGAGATATACCACTTTATGCATGATCACCTCCTTGATCTAGGGTACCGGCATGCCTTGTGTGGCGCTGCTCCTATATATATGTTACACGTAATTGTTTTAATGTGTGCATTCTGTATACTTTACACTGTAAATAACAGGCCTAAGGGATGTACCTGTGTTGTGTTTTACCATGGAGCGCATATGTTTTTGTGAGCATTTACATGAGGGTCATGTAAGTGTTCGGCTTCCGTCTGTGCCACTATCACTTGGCTCTAGCAGCGTGCGAATAATGAAGGCTAGCTCCTAGCTCTTATAAGAGCTTTACTTAGAATACAACACAACCCACAATGCAAATCCTGCTACAATATACTGCATTAGAGTTTCTGTTCTTCCATTGAACAAGGGTTATTGTTTGACATTTTCTCTTTATGCTACAGTTTACTGCATATTGAATTGTTGCAAAGTGCTTCTTGAGAAAATTGTCATCCTCTTTCATATGATTCGTTTTTTGATCATTAGATTACTTGTGTTGTATGAACTTATTTTTGTACCTAGACAGTTCAGCAGAGTACAGCGTGCAGTCTGCTATGCTTTGGTTTTTGTTGTTAACTTTGAAGTACTTCCACACCGCAGACATTTTGTCCCATTCATTTTGCTCAATAAGCATCCATCATTACGTGGTATCAGTTATAGGTGCATTCTCATGAGTATAAGTGTATCAGCATGGTATTAAACCCAATACCGATACTAGTATCAGTATTGCTGCATCCCTAACACATTGTTGGCTGCTACTAGATTCCGTGTTGACTCTAGCAGCACAATATGTGAACTACATCAACTCAAACAGTTGCTTGAGTTTACCAGTTTCATACCAAAAACGAGCAAGGCTACTTCTTAAGACAGAATGGAAAAACACACTGCCAAAATTTCACAACATTGCAGTATATCCTATAACATTAATACTTCCCAAGCCTAGTCTTATCATTACTGTGGAATTGGCTATACCTAACAAAGAAAACCACCCTCCCTCAAGGAACTTAATTTTGTAGCACACGGCACAATTTCTCAAAGGACTACACAATCATGAATATTGGATTTTCTGGCAACGAATGTAAAACAAATGTCAAAAAACATTCTAATAAAAACACCATTTTCACTTGGTCAATCTATTTTACTAGCCAACCAAAAGAAAACACCTAACAATTTATTAATATAAAGGATCTAACAGGCAGGGCACTTTCAGCTTCAATATTTTGAACAGCATTATACATTATCCTCAACAAAATGTGGTGGTATCTTGGACCGTTCTTGAATAAAAAGCCTCCATTTCTTAGATTGGTGAAGTAGTATTATCTAGTACTGGTATTTTAACTTATGAACTATTTTCTTACCATCCTGGACCAACCGTAACCACATAATTTCCTTAGAGATTAACAAATTATTTTGATTGATTGATTAATTGGAAAACTTTTTAAATATTCCAGAACTTTCCACACAGGTTAACTGATATGTAGATCTGGTGATTGAGGAGGCCCTGGAATCCATTCAACTTCATTCTGGTGTTCACAGAGCTAACCTTGTGTATCTGAACATCCTGACGGATTGATGTTTGCACCATGGGGTGCACCAATATGTAAAAACTGACTTTGTATTCATCAGTGCTTGTATGACTACTCAGAGCAAACATCCAGCCTAATGACTTTGACAACATTAAGGCATCCGCTGGCTTTCTCCAAGAGTAAACTCATCTACATCTAGAATAAGAGGCTGAAATTTGATTCATCAGACCATATTACTCATTTGTACTGCTGAGACGTACAGGTTTTATTATATTTTACACTGCAGAAACAGTTAAGAACATCAACCAAACTGGGTAATCAGAAGGGGAGAAAAAAAATGAGTAATATTACCACAAGGAATTACATTAGTATACACTATACAGCAGCATCTTAAAACATATAAAGGCAGGTACAAAAAAAGAAAAGAAACTGTGAATATGAACAAGTATGAAAGTCAAATTCAGCCGAGATCTTGCTTTTCAAGATAGCGAGTAAAATGTAAAACCCTCCTGATATGAGCACAATAGTCTACATAAAATTGAGCTAGTATCTAGGAAACTCACTGTAGAGTCTTAAAGCACTTATGCAAGTCGCTCTGGCTAAGGGCGTCTGCCAAATGCTGTAAATGTAAATGTATAAAATATAACATTATTTTGTAACTTATTTAAAATGATCAAAAACCCAATGCTTATTTTGATTGCCTCACATTTTCAGAATAAGACGCACCACTTACTGTAACATAATACTGAACGCAAAACTGGCAACACTTAAACTGTTAAGTCTTTATTCACGTGACAACACAATGAATCATTCTGCTCAATCAAACGTCCAAGGCCAACAGGTGACAGATATTTACATAAACACGGACTTCTATCCTGACAGAGAAATTCGCCTTTAAACCGCAGAAAAATATTAACACGCCTTATTTATTACCAACGGCTTATGTTTACAACCTCAGGTTACTCCAAGTATTACTACTAAAGTTCACGTGCATCTAATATGCCCTGTTTATAAAACTGAAATTATACGTTCTATCGTGGCAAGCAAGATCAGGACAAAATCAGACTGAATTTATCTGGTAACACTATTGCAAATTGGAAAATAGCAGAGGTGTTTCTTTTATTTGATTTTTTTTTAAAGAAAAAACTAAGTCACGAGGCTAGCCTGGTTAAAATGACCAATTGTTGTAGCGTATAACTGCACAACATACAAGAGCAAACGCCTAAACCTCTAGCTAATTTACATTCCCCGCCTAGGCGTATTCTTTACTTGACATCTCCTAATAGGCATTTTGCAGTGCCTACATATTTAATTTCCAAGGAGTACAATGTTAGAGTGCCTACTTCCAATTTAATCTTTTGCTTTGATAATAATTACCTCCCAACCGTGCATCGCCGCTGCTGACTGATTAAACATTGCTGCTTCCCTTGTCAGATTATCTGTAGACTTAACGAAAAAAACAACCATCGAAAAACATTCATAAAAAAAAAATACAGCATAGACCATTTAAATGCTCTACAAGTTGTGCAGGACACCAGACAGACAATAAATCAATACAGCGACATGGTTATGAAAGACATTCAAACTGTGAGACTATAGGGTGTGCACATAAATAGAAGTAGCTAGTTAGCTAGCTGTGAGTGCTGTCACAGACGGCCGTCTTGTGTTCCGCCATTTTGTACATCCCTGAGTAAAATAAAATAGATAAAAATAAGCTAAATTCAAAACAGATGTGTTTCTAGCTGCAGCCACATACATTTAATAGATGTCGCATTCATTAATTATACTGCAATGTGCGCAGAGGCAGAATAAAAAGTACACCAAAACCGTTTCTTCACGCTCCGTGTTTTTCAAGCTGTTTGACAAGGCCCCAAGGCCAGCCAGCTGGGCCTTTGTCATGCAAGTCCAGTTTCCCCAACAAATTCTTACCGTGCCGAGTAACTTTTTTCCCACTCCGAGTCAGCCCCAGCAGCCGCGGGAACGTTTTCTCCACTATCGTTGTATATCAATTCCAAATGCTGTATTTCCCCCTCCAAATAACCGACGCTGCGGCCTGCACATTCTTGGTGCCGGTTCGCTCCTTTCCAGGCCCCGACCAATCAGGCGGCTCGTTGACAGCGCTGGCGAGGGAGGAGAGAGCGAGTGAGGGAGGAGAAGAAGGAGATGTAGGAGAAGGGGACAGAGCGCGCGGCCTCTCCGCCATGGAGCTCTGCCTTTACGTCATTCGGCTGAAGGGCCCCGCAGCCTGAGCGCTCTTGCTGGGCTTAATAAGTGTGCCGTGCTATTGCGTCTTGTTTGCATGCGAAATATATGCTTTTACTTAAACCAATTAAATGCGAAACAGTTTTGTATATTTCGGCTACCTGTCAGATTTGTCCCCCCTCAGTGCTAGTTTACGGTTAATAGCGAATAGTCCGGTTTTCCTTGTTGCCGATCGTTAGCCACACAGCTAGATACCATTAACCTTAAAATTATTGTAGCTATATTAGGTATCCCGGGTTAATGAACTCGACCAAGTTCGAGGAGCTGATATAACGCTAAATATACTGCCACTAAAAGATTTTGTCTTCCTGCCTGAAGGTGTAAGGAAAAAAATATTTTTCTATTTCGTAATGTTATATGCTACGTTTTTTAATTTCAAAATAATTTTAGAATTACTGTGGTTCTCTTGATCACACTTATAAAAATCTTTTTTTTGTAAAGTTAGTGCTTATAGCTTTGTATTTAATGTCCCACAGAAGTATATAACACCATATGCTTGCGCGACATCTATTTTGTGGCGGACTGCTGGTGCATTCAAGAAAACCTTCCCTTGCAATAATACAGTAATAATGAAGAGTCTTGCAGGTTGACTCTGGCCGAATTACGTCTCTCAAGTAGATTTTTTAAAGTATATGGCAATGTTATTTTGCTCATGCGTACAGTAAGCATGTGTTGTCAAAGCAATTTACAAACCGAAACTTTTTGTTTTTGCTGTACAGTAGTGATCAAAATTAAAGAAGGAGTGACATTTTAGTAATATACAAATTCGCTGCTTATCAGAGTATTAAGTTATTCTAACCTGAATAGAAGAAATATACAACCACTGGCCATTTCACTTGGTATGCCTTGCTAGTACTGGGTTGGACTCCCTTTTGCCTTCAGAATTGCCTTAATTCTTTAATTCTCCATCACATAGATTCAACAAGTTGCTTTGAAACATTCCTCATGACTTTGGTTCATGTTGACATGATAGCAGCATGGAGTTTCTGCAGATGTATCAGCTGCACCTTCAGGATGTGAATCTCCCATTACACCACATCCCATAGATGCTCTATTGGATTGAGATCTGGTGACTCCGGAGGCCATTTGAGTACAGTGAACTCATTGTCATGTTCAGAACCCAGTCTGAGTTTGTATGAGCTTCAGGACATGGCACGCTGTCCTGCTGGAAGTAGCTATTGGAAGCTGGGTAGACCTAAGGAATCATCATTAAGGAATGTAGACTGTAGACAATACTCAGTTGGTACTAAGGGGCCCAAAGTGTGCCAATATTATATCCCCCACATCATTATACCACCAGCAGCAACCTGAATTCTTCATTCATGGCAGGATGGATCCATGCTTTCACGTTGTTCATGCCAAATTCTGACCATGCCATCTGAAATGGCAGCAGAAATCTTCATCTGACCTGATCTGATAGTGTTTTTCCACTGTCCAGTATTGATGAGCCCGTGCCCAGTGTAGCCACAGTTTTCTGTTCTTAGCTGACAGGAGTGGCACCCGACATGGTATTCTGCTGCTGTAGCCCATCTGCTACAAGGTTCAGTGTGTTTTGTATTCAGAAATGCTCTTCTGCATACCTTGGTTGTAATGAGTGGTCATTTAAATTAATGTTGCCTTTCTATCAGCTTGAACCAGTCTGGTCATTCTTCGATTCCGTCTTCGACAGGGAACCACCCGCCACATATTGGATATTTTAAACTGTACTGGTGGTTGTACATGAAAATCCCAGCAGATCAGCAGTTTCTGAAATACTCGCACCAGCCCACCTGGCACCAACAGCCATGCCATGTTCAAAGTCACTTAAATCTCCTTTCTTCCCCATTCTGGTGCATGATGTCAACAATAACTGAAACTCATGACCTGTATCTGTATCATTTTGTACATTGTTCTGCTGACATATGATTGATGTCATTTGAGAAATAACAGTAACAATGCAGCAAAGCTACAAACCATAATGGTTTCACCATTTTTAATAACTGATATCAGGCTCTTAGGACAAAGGTAATTTTTGGCTTGTGCATTATATCCAGATATCGTCACTTTTGTCCCTAGTGCTTTTTACTAGAAAACATTTTTTAACTCTAGATGACCTCTAGCAAATTTGTGTGCTTTTATGTTTTTTTTTGTTGTTGCTAACTTTGCATAGTAACATTGTAGAGAAGAGATACGTGTAGATTTTTAGGCTTTCACACGTATGATGGAGTTGTTGCATACATTCTGGAGAATCTTAATTTTAATCAGTATGAGGGCTGAATTTGGTTTGCTTATCCTTTGCAAACTTGGCATCTTAAAAGTATTCATTCTTAACTTTAAATTAGTTTTATTTAGTTAATGATTTTTTAATGGGTGTATTTTATATTTAAATTTTTCAAAACCGCATTTCCATTCATCAATCTTGCAGCTGCCTATTCTGATCAGGGCCATAAGATGGCACCTGGAGTCTATGCCAGGCTGTCGAATCAATAACATTATGCCGAATAGTGCAGATTAGCACTATTTTTGCTAAACGTGGTCATCTTAAATATTAATAGTACACTGTGTGCAGAATTATTAGGCAAGTGTGAATTACATTTGTATCTTCTCTTCTGACCAATATTTTCAGTCCAGAGTACTTTGTGTTTGGAGAAAAACAGGAAAACATAGATACTTTCCTGTGCAGAATTATCAAGCAAAATTTTATGAATATTAAAATGGGCCAGAAAAGGACCTTGCAGAGACCAGAAACAAACAAAAAAACTGTAAAATATCAATCAGATGGATGCAAAACTGTAAAGTGTCAGTCAGAGGCATGCAAACAATCAAGATTGCTAAACCTTTAAAACATGATTACTATGCAATAAAGTGTTTTGTGACCAGCAAACAGAGAACAGAAAAAGTATGTTGCAAGAAGAAGACAAATTAAATGCTAAAGCTATGTGTCAAATTAAAGGGGATACTTTTAGAAACTCTTTAGAGTCAAATACCACCATTTTTAAAAACTGCAATCTGAATGGAATCTCTGGAAGCACTTTGTACAGTGTGTTACATGATACCGTCATAAAGACTGAAACATAACCTCCGTAAGGCATGCAAGCTAAAATGTCAAGATTGCACACAGACACATCTAAAGAGTGTTTTTATAAAGGCTTTGTGAACAGATGAGATGAGAGTGACTATTGATGGAGCAGATGGATGGGCCCATGGATGGTCACCTTCTTCAAGCACCAACAGGGTGGTGGAGGAGTGATGGTGTGGGGCTGCAGTTATCAGTGATGAACTTGTTGGATCTTTCAGACTTCCAGATGGTATAAAACTTAGCCAGAAGATCTACTGCCAATTTCTAGAAGATATCTTCTCTAAACGCCAGCACAGGAAGAAGTCAGCAGGTTTCAAGAAGGTTATGATATGCATGCAAGACAGTGCCCCTTCCCATGCATCAAAGTCTTCCATACACTGACTAAGAAATTATGACCGTGCCCCCATCATCGCCTGACTTAACACCCACTGAGAGCTACAGGGCCTGACTAAAGTATGAGATGTACCAAGATGGCAAGCAGTAACCTTCTGAGAGCAGCATCTGGGAGGCAGTTTTAGCTCAAACTTGACTGGTACAATGGCGAACAGGCTCATGATGGTCATTCAGAAGAAAGGTGGCTATAGAAGACAATAAACTTGATGAAGATTTTTATTCCATATATAGGCTGAAAAAGACAATTTTCTTATTATTTCTGTTGACGTTGAAGTAAAAAAAATCAACTTTTGATTGGCTAATAATTCTGCACACTGATAATCACATGTTTTTCTTTTATTTTTGTTTGTGAAAGTCTAATGTATCATTTTCTCTCTAAATACATTTATTTGGAGCAAAATAAAAATATCTCTGGAAATAGTACTTTCCTAATAATTCTGCGCACAGTGTGTTTAAAGAGGATCAGACTTTCATATGAGACATCCATGGCTATTTATGTGGAAGGACAAAACTATTCTGAGAATGAACTTATTCCTCGTGATGTTATGCGAGATGCATAAACATGTAAATCTACTCTAATGAGAGGAAAACTAGGAGGTAGAAATGAGAGGTAATGACAGAAAGGGAAGGAAGTAAGAGGAGCAGAGGGAAGAAGAAAATACAGAGGGTCCTGTGCTCCTAAGGTCACGTTTTTTCTTTATAACACCATAGGTTGCAGGGATCCTATCCTGGAAAGAGTAGGCGCAAGGTAGGGAATACCCCTAGATAGGGAGACCCACCTTAGGGCACACACATCATTTACATACACAGACAATCTGGCAATTCCAATTGACCTCAGCATGTTTTTGGACTGTGGGGGAAAACTGGAGAACCCAGAGGAAACCCCACGATGACACGGGAAGAACATCCAACAATGCAGCACTGTGCCACTCCCATAATAAAGAATTATTAAGGATTTATTTTGATTATTACATTTTTATGTTTCTACTCTCCACATCTTGTCAGATGATACAGCATAAACATGCACAGCTGTTCAAAATAACGGAAAAGATTTACAGGGTGGACTTGGAATTGTGCTGAGCAGTGTTAATGCTGTAGTTATAGGAATGTGCAGTATGTAATTGGCAATGTTATAAAAATGCTAATGTTGTTGATTACTAGCCTGTTAAGTGTACACTGTTAGAGAAAGATACTCTAAAGCAATGGTCACCAACCCCACGCCGGCAGATCTACCACCATGCAGAGCTTAGTGCAACCTTAATTTAACACACTCGATACAGATAATCAGGCACTTCAGTAGCATCTCAAGTGTTAGAGGGTTAGAATTAGCTTAGCTTCAACATAGCTGGCTTTAATAATGTATCAAGTGTGTTAACTGCACTTAGGTTCTAGAGGGCGGTAGTTCTCCAGGATCAGGGTTAGTAACTGGTAATATACCAAAATAGTCCAATCCATTAATTACTTTCCTTGGAACTTATCCCTAGAAACACTGACCAGGGGACAACTGTACTTTGTCCCCTGGCCAGTCACTATAATACTTACAAGTCACCATAATATTATGCTTCAAAAACATGTAAAGCAACAAATACCACAACAAGAGATTTTCAATATGCCTAAAGAAAAAAAAATCTACATCTAAAACTATGATATTGGAAATAAGACTAAATTTTGAGAAAAAAAAAATCTTAGTGAATATTATACAAATAGTTAAACCAATATAATCATTTATTCTCTTTTTTTGGTGTGGAGAGTGTCTTTAGACCTACCTGCTTGCCAACTGGGTGATGTACGCTAAAGCTACATTTTACAATTTCTGCAGCTATATGGTTACTTTTGTGTTATATGTGTTATAGGACTACTCATTATAATACTATAAGGTTATTGGCCTACCTAGTGTATGTTTTTTGCATTTATATATTTAGCAGAAGCTTTTATACAAAGCAACAAGCGTGGATGAAGGAGAAGGAATTAAGTAAGTGTGATAAAGTATATCATATTTTAGTTAGCATGTAAACCAATGTCCTTGGCTAGATTTGATGTATTTTTTAATTCTGTAAGTCAGGATAAGTTGTTATTACAAGAATGTGTATTTGAATACATAGCAAGAACAAATAGTAATGTTGAGTATATCTGTATCTATTCATGTAGGTGTCTGTACTGTCTGTGGCACATAAAGCTTACATTTCTGTAATATAATTATACAGGCGTATTCTAACTCTTTGGCACAATATATGTTTTAAAAAGTTAATTATAACCATATGTGGTGCCAAAGTTCTTCAAACTATTTCTATTGTCAATGCTATTTTAATAATAGACATAACAGCACAGCATTACTGATAAATATAAGAATGAATTTATTAGCACAAGAGAAAGGGAAGTAGCTTAAGAGAGAATCAGACACAACAAAAGTTCAATTGCTTATTATTTTGTTCAAGTGGTATATAGTAAATATAGTAAATAAAACATCTTTCACAGACAGGGTGCTAACCATTGTGAACAAATGCTGTAATGTGTTCTTTATAGTCTCAATTTTTAATTACTTTACTAAAATGCAGTATTCTAGTGACATTACCTGAACTGGTGTTGCAGGTGGAAATTGGTCAGTAGTAATCCATCTGCCTTGGGCTCACTGCCACTGTAGTGTTCAATTCCAGCACTCAATATAAAAGTGAGTATAAATAGTACATGTGAATATACCATTATCTGATTGGAAGAATAGGTATATCTGCTTGTTACTGAGGGCAGAATAAGTTAAATTAAACTTAAGGCTCACTAAGTTGAAGAAAGGCATGTCATGTAGTTTGGGATGAAATGCAATCATTGTTGGTATTTTGATTAAATCATCATCTTTATTATTCATGTGAGTGAAGCAGAGCTTGTGCATATGTTAATCTTTAATTTGTGACAGTGATGTCACTTCCTGAGTCATGGTACAGAAAGAATTGATTTGATTGTAGTGTGGCATATGACAGAGCATAAAATCTTGAAGTCTGATAGATATAGATTGTGTAACAATCGGGCGTTACCTTGCTAAGTCTATAAAAAAGTATAGTTTTATCGGATAGCCCCATCAATTCTTTATCTTTTGTATGATTTCATTTGCACTTGAAAAACGTGATATTCTCCATTATCCATCCACACAGCACATTAAGAGCAGAGCATTCGATGAGTTTGTGACCTTGATGAATGACCAGATTATACTGCAATGTTTTGGAAACCTTTAGCAAAAGGGGAATCAAAGTAGTTTAGATGATGAAAAATGCAGGTAAGATAGAGCACAGGGACATATCAAAACACACCACATTAGCAATGGAGTGATCAGTCTGTGGGGAATTCATAGTCTCCACACACATTCCCTCCTCATCCGTGCCAGTCAAATGAAGCTCATGTTGCACCTTGGGCATGCTTCACTGCCAGTGGGGGGAGCTTCCATGGTGCCTACGGTTTGCTAAGTGGGTGGTCTCTCACAAGATGGCGCCCCAGGTAGCTGCCCATGTGCCTAATGGGTTGGCCGTCACTGCTCCTTGTAACAAATAGCATGCTTCCATACAACAGCTATACTATAAAAAGTTGCATAGATTTACTTTGCTAACTCTTTCATATGATTATTATTATGTCTTTTTGACATTGTTGCAAAATTCTTCTTGAGCAGATGCTGCCAAGTGTAAACTGGAGTTAGTTGTAAGATCTCGAGTCGATTGCAACATATCTTCATGTACGCACAGGAACACTATGGTGAATTCATCCAGATGTTGTGCAATGCTGCTTTCTGATCATATTTAAAATTGTGTTATAGGACACCTGACTTTCATGTGTTCACACCCCTTCGCTGTCATCAGGCACGTTAACAAATGCTGACAGGCTGCGACAAGTTTGAGGTGCTTCAAAACAACAGGAACTGAGATGCATAACCTTTGCTTTTCATGTTGCCTGTTAGTAATTGCAGCTGAGAGCAGAAATGTCTTACATGAAAGTATTCACTAGAAGGATGACTTTTAGGTGCAGGAAAGCTAAACAAATGGAAAAACATTTTTGCAATTATTATAAGACAACATGTTAATGTGTATGACTATACAGATTTTATATACTTATAGACTGCACATTTACAGATGTTTAAAAAAAATCAAACACAGCATTAGCCAATTAAATTCCATCTTCCAACTGCTTATATAGTACAGGGTTCTGGGGGTGCCCGACCCAGGCAGGCACATGTAGACACACTGTGGTCAATTTGGAAAGGCCAGTTTTCCTTACTGCATGATTTTGGCTCCAAGAAGAATAAAATGTGTTCCTGCAACTATATTCTTTAAAACTGAGACACCCATGATGTTTGAATGGGCAATAGGTCCAGGCATGCTGTGTGTAACTTTTCTGGAATGCAAACAATCCTTCAACTTATCTAACTTCAACCTCCTAGTACTCATTCATTTCACATCAGGATTGGCCTTTTAACAACCTCACATTATTTACATTACTGTTATGTACATTTCTCCTAAGAAAACATTTAACTGCTGTTCAACTGAGCCTTTCATTTTTTATTGCAAAATCTAGGAAAATGTTAGGCAGACCTTGACTAGAAGTGATTATTTAGCATGGTCTCCATTTTTGTATGTGGACTTCCAGCAGGTATTCTGGTTTCCTTCCACATGCCAATTACATGTTGTTTAGATAAAATGCCAGATGGATATATTGTATCTGAAGGTGATGAAAACAGGTGTCAGTATTCCCATTGTTATTCAGTATCTGGTGCCAGTATCCCACTTGTTATTCAGTAACTGGTGCCAGTACTCCCCTTGTTATTCAGTACCAGGTGCCAGTGCTTCCTTGTTATTCAGTACCAGGTACCAGTACTTCCTTGTTATTCAGTACCAGGTGCCAGTGCTTCCTTGTTATTCAGTACCAGGTACCACTACTCCTCTTGTTATTCAGTACCAGGTGCCAGTACTCCCCTTGTTATTCAGTACCAGGTGCCAGTACTTCCTTGTTATTCAGTACCAGGTACCAGTACTCCTCTTGTTATTCAGTACCAGGTGCCTGTGCTTCCTTGTTATTCAGTACCAGGTACCACTACTCCTCTTGTTATTCAGTACCAGGTGCCAGTACTTCCTTGTTATTCAGTACCAGGTACCACTACTCCTCTTGTTATTCAGTACCAGGTGCTAGTACTCCCCTTGTTATTCAGTACCAGGTGCCAGTACTTCCTTGTTATTCAGTACCAGGTACCACTACTCCTCTTGTTATTCAGTACCAGGTGCTAGTACTCCCCTTGTTATTCAGTAACTAGTTCCAGTGCTTCCTTGTTATTCAGTACCAGGTGCCGGTACTCCTCTTGTTATTCAGTACCAGGTGCCAGTACTCCCCTTGTTATTCAGTACCAGGTGCCAGTGCTTCCTTGTTATTCAGTACCAGGTGCCAGTACTCCTCTTGTTAATAAATCCTTCTTATTCATTATTAGGTGTCAGTATTCCCCTTTTAATTCAGTACCATCAGATATTGAGAGGTGCTGGTACTCTGGAGACGATCAAGAAGGTGTTGATAACCAAATGTTCTAGGAACTGCCTGCCTACCTGACTCTGCTTTCTCAAATAAAATGATCCCATCCAAAGTTTCCTGTGCTTCGTCTATGGGTTTTTTATAAGTAACTCTTCTAATGACATTTGAAATAAATGTATGTTGCATGAGAATGCTTGTAATGAAGGACAAATGCGAACTTCATTGTGGAAATGGCTGAAGATGCCATGTTTGCACTGTGTGTGAGAAAGCCTTGTGAACCTTTGCCGCTTTTCCACTGACACCAAGAACCAAGTCGTACCCAAGCCATACCATGAAGAGATGGTTTTTCATTGTATATATTTGAGCTGTACCCGAGTGGTATCCCTGCTGACAGCAGGGCCAAAAGCATGACCAAACCAAAGCTAGCTGTGTCACCATCATCTGATTGGTCTGCTTCAACATGCATGGCTAATTTACGTCTGATGCTAAAATAGCATGCCGATTTTCACAGACACGCTACAGAAATTAGCACATACGAAATCATGATATTTGTGTATTTACTGTACAATTTGTTCAGTTTCTCTTTGGATTTACGTCACTGTCTCTCGATCCAAAACCTGAAAATGCCTTTACCAAGCTGACCCTTTTGCAGTGGAAAATCGCACGGAACTGGAACCACGCTGTAACTAGTGTCTGTTCATGGTATAAGTCAGGTATGGCTTGATTTCTGTGTGCCAGCAGAACTTGTCTATTTGGTCTCCTTACCAAGCAGCACCAGCCTCTGCATATGGTTTGTTACATTCTTGCCATATTTTCTTTATCGATTCAGTGCCTTATTAATGAGTAGAAAAGCTGGTTTTGGTTGCTTTTTATACACTTTTTATGAATCAGGATATATTGCCATGACATTTAAAAAAGCCTGATGAGTAGTCTTCTGACAGCATACAGAGGGCGGACAAAATAATGGAAACAATACAATGAAAAGGGTTTTAACTAAATTACAATTATAAATGCAGTCATGTGGGTGAGTCATATTAGAGAAAATGCCACTTAGCAGTATCGGCTTAAAAGGAGTTTGACAATCAGCACTTTGATATGCAGGTATTCAAGACAACATGAAACCCCAAGTCCTGGCTGCTGGGTTCTTGCCGCCGGTTCTGGAGACAGCCTCTCTGAGTGGATCCAGGCACAGCAGTCCTGCGCCACTCTGGCATCCGCACCCTGCGGACCACCTCAGAAAGCTGCTCCAGGACCTCCCTGAGACCCCTCCAGTGGCTGTCCGGCTGTAGTGCACTAGCTGCACTCCAGTTTACTTAGTGTTTGGCCAGAGTGTGCAACCATGCTCTCCCCTTCAGGTCCTGCCTGACATAGCACCGTGCATAGCCCCTTGTTGCTAGCATCCATGCCCAGAACAAAAGGGAGACACGGATTTGGGAATGTTAGTACAGGGGCATTATGGTTAAAAGTTGTAGTGCAGACATCCGTCCATGTGATACCACTTCCCTTCTTGGTAAGATGAAGCTTCTTTGAGATTCTGAAAACCTCTATACAAATAAAATGTATTATTATTATTATTATTATTATTATTATTATGAGCATGCAGTGGTGTCACTATGCTGGAGAAGTCCTTCACAAAGCGCTGTTAATATGACGCCAGCCCTAAAAAGCTACACAGCTCTGCTACAGAACAACGTGTTTAAGTTCCACAATTCCCCAGTGAAATCTGCGGCAGGCGGCTGCAGGTCATCAAGGCAGACAACACGGTAGTCCAGTTGACATGAGCCCGGATGAGTTCCACATGCCTCTCAAAAATGGCGAGCTCATTTCTCAGGCCAAAAGGCAGAACCCGGAAGTGCCATAGCCCTTGACCGATGGTGAACAGGGTCAGCTTCTGGGGTCCAACCTGCCAGCTGCAAATCCAGAGGTTTATGCAGCTGAACCATATAAATCTGGTGATGTAATCCAGCGCATTGTCAATGCATGGTAGTGGATATGAGTCCATTGTCATCACAGTGCTCAACCATCGGTAATTGACACAGAAACCCATCCATCTTGATGATGAAGACTGCTGGCATCTGGTAGAGATGTGCTGGGAGATGAGAGGGAGCAAAAACGTGGACTGTCCGGGGTTCCCCGCGGATTGGGTTGAAGAACACTGACCTAAACTATCAACTAATTGAATGACACTCCCTATACCCCAGAAAACAAGCTTCCTGTATGCAATATGTGGTTGATGAGACCCAACCCCCTCAACCCAGGACCTCACTGATTTTCACACCATGGCTACAGCCCTCTTCCCAATCACCTCACGCCGCATCAGGAACTGGTACATTCCTTCCGGAGAGCTGTTCACCAGGTATTTCTTTCACTCATCCATCATCAACTGCGCTTGTTGTACTGGACTGTTTTGGACATTGTTGGTAGTGTTTATTGTTTACTGTTGATTGTTAGTGTTGTAATTTACTATCGCCACACACACACGCACACACATTTTGTGTACCTGCTTGGAGTCACATAACGAATTTGCAGTTTATGCATTCAGGATACAAAGACAAACAGAGCTAAAGTTCAGATCTAGAGTCAAAAGAAAAGCTGGACAGGCCAAAATGGAGACCTGATGCTCCCTGCTGTAATGCGCAGTAGCCCAACCTCCAAGGAGAAAAACCTCCATGGCTGCATTTTTAACACATTCACTCATTGTTACCAGCATCAAAAGAGACCATATTTTCTTGTCACGAAGACACTCCTTTGTATGGGCATGCTCTGTTAGCCCACACGTGCAGACATGTACCAACAGCAGCAGTAGGAAGGGGAACCGTAGGGTTACGCAGTGGACGTGGAAACTGTAACAGCAGTAGGGCTACACACAGAAGTAATATTTACGCGATGCTCCCCACTTGTGGATATGTTAGAAAGTGATTTAAGTGTATACAGAACTGTGCAAAAGTCTCATGCAGCCAAAGGAAATGTTTTAAACTATTTATCTGGGTAGTAAATCTATATTTGCTCATAACAAGAACACGATTTAGCATTAGAACATATGCAAATTTAGAGTAACAATAAAAACCGATGGGAATGTCTACTGTTCACCAACAAGTTACTGATATCTTGTTGGACGGCTAGATGAACTCCACTTCATTTCCCAAACCTCTCCTTACGGGCAGCTCAGCCTCAGCTATTCCATGTGTTTATTAAATTTCACTAGTAGCATACTTGCTTACTTACTCACTTACTTAATGATTAAAAAAAAAAAAAAAGTCAATGAGGTATTGATTGATGCTAGTGGTTGAGTCAAAAAATACACAAGTGTTTTTTTTTTTCAAGTTTTATTAGTCACATACACAATCATACATTGTACTACTGAGTAGTGAAATGCGTTTCCAACTGCCTTCTAGATTTTCTTGGTGTATTGGATGGTTGCTGCAAGTAGTGGGATGATTCTAGGAGAGTGTTTCAAATGGTCAGGCTAACACACTTTTATTGACTTAATAGCATACTTTTACACCTTTCATCTTAATGAAAATTGAACATTATTTTCTTTGACTGCATAAGACTTTTGCGCAGCAAAAGGTCAGAGTTCTATGTTGAATATATAGCCTAGGGCCCACAGTGGGACAAGCATCATTCCAAACACGCAAACTCAAAGAGCAGAGTAAAGCTAAATCAGCTCATTAATGTACAACATCAACACCATAATGATAGAACACAAACTGAGCACCACAGTATCAAAACCAGACAAACACTAAATACACCACAGCCCATCACCAAAACATAAGGAAGCATAAAAAAGCGAAGAATGAACAAACTGAAAAGGTATATGGAATTTAAAAATGCATCTGGGATAGTGAGCCTGGAACCACCCAAGTCCCCGTCGGTATGCTATGTTGCCACCTGAGGGTCCGCCATTCCCAGTGACTCCAGACGCCAGCTCAAAAATCCATCAATCTAAGGGGCAGCTGCAGCTGGGTTGGCTTTTGGGTCAGGATGTGTGTCCTCCTTACCTGCAAGAGTGATCATAGGATGTGGCAACTGGTCGCAGTATGAAAACCACACCACATCCCCTACCCTTCAGCCATATGCAGTGCACCACATCCCCTACCCTTCAGCCATATGCAGTGCACCACATCCCACTCTAGCACCTCATCATGGTCCCTCCCAGTGGCTTCTAAGTTTCGGGGACAAGCCCTCTTTGTTTTGCATAATAGGTCCACGCCTAGTCCCCGGGGACAAAAGCCTGTTGGTGGCACTGGGTGTAACCTTTCTTCTGAAGGGTTCGTAAGTCCACCCGCACGTGACTTGCAAGCTTATATACCACCTGGTGTTGCTCACATAAACGAGTACAACAATTTTTGCAAACGAATACATTTCCATTTGAACACTTTGGCTAAATTGACGTATAAGCAGGGGACGCTTGTGGTCAGACAGCAAGGTCGGAGTTAAGGACCTTGTTCAGGAACCCATCAGAGATATAAGATTCTGCTCCTCGCGGGATTTAAACCCACATCCTTCTGGACCCAAGTGCAGAGCCTAAACCCACGGTGCGAGTGCTACACACTGTCCCATAATGCTTTTGACTAATATTCCCAGAGAATAGAGGAACTTTATTGATCACAGTGGGGAAACTGGGTAGATTTCACATACTCTTTTTCACATAGTCTTTGTCTGTATGATAGACATTGACACACATGTGAGAGCAAAGCCTGGGATCAGAGCACAAGGTGGGTCATTGTCCAGCGCTGGGGGCGACAGACACTGCCAACAGTACTGACACCCTTCCACTTATTAAAAGAATCACAATCTGCTTTGAAATAAGTTCAAGTAAATAGGGGAGTCAGAAATCATAGCGTGGGTGGGCTGTCAGGAAGTAAGGTGGACCAGTCCCATAGCGATCCACTTGGCGACAAAATCACACTACAGACTCAACTGCATATATTTTATTGGTTTTTAATGACCTATGGCGTTACTAAGACCAAATGAATGAAGAGAAAAAAATATCTATTTACTTTTCAACAGCACTTTTATTCAGATTGATCTAACCACTGGCACCCATACTTGTCAGACACAATCATTTTATCACACTGTATCACTAGGTGTAAACGCTGAATGGGTGGGCCTGAGATCCATCTGTATGGGCCTGAGACCGAACTGAGATCCATCTGTATGGGCCTGAGATCCATCTGTGTGGGCCTGAGATCCATCTGTGTGGGCCTGAGATCCATCTGTATGGGCCTGAGACCCAACTGAGATCCATCTGTGTGGGCCTGAGATCCATCTGTATGGCCCTGAGACCCAACTGAGATCCATCTGTATGGACCTGAGATCCATCTGTATGGGCCACCCGGACCCACCCATGCCTCTGCAGTGAAATTGACAAAGGTAACTGGCATTCACCATCCTTTACTCTATAGGCCAATTCACGGTAGGGATGGTTGTGTCTGTACATGACTCGTAATGAGTCGGCTATTCCTGAATAAGTAAAGTGAAGAGTTGCATGCTTACTCCAATCTCTACGCCTATAATCATATGTACTTTGAAAGTATTAAAGTACAGAAAGAAAACAAAAATCTGTAAGAGCAAAGCGGATCCACAGGTGGTGGTCCATTCATGGAAACCAGTTTAAGTTTCTAAGAAGAGGGGCAGAGCCACTATCTGTCGTGGGTGGGATGGTCAGGAGACTATCCTGCTCACCTTGGTGTGTCCCACCTCTGAGAAAGCAGGTTACTCAAAAGGTTTCAAAACGTATAGCTCGAGAATTTCTGCTAGTTCTTTCAGTCGTAACAAAGTAGGAAAAATTAGTTGACCTTTAATTGTTCATTGTTCACTTCCTCCATGAAGTAATCATATGGCCAGCGGGTATTTTGTGTCATGTGAGGAGAGTTGCAGAATAAATAAATAAATAAATGTCCCCTGTAGAGAGAATTTGCCTTAAAAACAAAAACAAAAAAATGCTTCACCTGTTTTTAATGTACAGTTGCAACATATGTGATTATTTTTCCAGATTGGAGAAAAGCAAACATGAAATAGCATGTGCAACCTTCTCATTGATCCATTACTGTTAGCATTTTATCTTATCAGTCTGTAAAGGCATAATATTGATTTAGTAATACTCAAGTAATTCTTTTAAGACTTTACCTCAGTGTTAAAAGCTCCTACACATTGTACCTCGTTACAGAGAAGTACTTGCAGATTTATTAAATTACAAGGTACCATTTTACAATAAGGTTCCCTTTTGCCACTTGTAAATGGTAGTACCTCATCAATAAAAAGAAAACTGTTATAACTTATTTAAAATTGTCTATGAATAATTTACAAAGTGTTACAACCTAATTAATAATATAAACCATTCATAAACTCTTTATATGGGTAGCCTTATTGTAAAATGGCACCAACTATAATAGGAATTCTTATTCGAGTAACAATAATTTCCCGCCTAAAAGGTCCTACAACTCCCATAATTCACATTAGCACTATAAAATTCACTTTGTTGCGCCATTGCCGCCTTTAAGAAACCGCTCACTGACCCTGACATGGTAAGGAGACAGCAGACATTTCCAGAGTATTTTTGACAATTCTAAGGATAAGCCAATACTTTATCATACATTTTACTTTTTGTGCATCTCAACAAGAGACTGTTCAGTGCTGGCATGGTGAATTCTGAACTCTAGTGCACACAGTGGGTATATGATAATAAGAGAGCCATTATAAATAACTGGAAATGCTGAGTAAACATCATCATGGAAACTTGAAATCCATTCTATAATACTGAACAAGCAGGTGATTGCTACAAGCAATTTTTTCATTGTTCAATAAAATCACATACCGCTGTTAGCATCTCTATTAGGAATGTTTGTATAAGGTTTAAGCTCTAGTTACAAGAACTTCAGTGACACGTTAAGCCTTAAGGTAAGTTTGGTCATTACAGTTCTAGGGCATGTCAAACAACTTAGGGTGGTGGGCCTGTGGTTAGCATACGTAGGTACCTCAAAGAGGCTTTATGGAGAACAGAAAATAAAAAGAAGTGATATGTAGAAAGGGGAAGGACACAAACAGATATGTAAACACTTACAGTATTTCCAATGTCTGAAATATTAAGAAATTAAGGAGAATTGTTGAAGTCAGGGCAAGGCATGGAAGATGACGAAAAAGCTCATTTAAATAAGCTAGAGACTTTTCAGAAAAACGGAGGAAACCCCCATGACCTGCTGGAAGGTTTACCCAACACAGAAGCACATTCTCCTTTATTTTATTTATTTATTTTTACTTAGCAGATCCTGTTAGTCAAACATGCGTGCTCTTAGAAAGTTAACTAGGTATAAGTGCAGCTAGGCTGTGCTTCCAGTGAATGTCCAGGTACAAGCTAAATCAGTTTGGAGCAATAACTACACAACATATTCCAACAAAGCAAAAACCTAATAAAACTACTCAATGACCAGACGTGCAACATAAGAAGATTCAGTAACATAGACACATCAGGAGTCGTAGCGCATTGGTAGACTGTGCAGCACTGCTTGCACAAACATGGTATGCATAGATCAATCATCAGAAAGAAAATGTGACTTGTGATCTCATCCCCAAATCCAATTGCCACATTTAAATAAGCTAGAGGCTTTTTTGGAACCAAGTGCCATGGTCTAATGAAGCATAGACTGAACTCTTTGATTATAATCACCAAAGGCATGTTTAGAGAAAAGATGGAGAAAAAAGCACTTGCCGGTTGTTAATCATAGGGGTGGATGTATTGTGCTGTGGGGTTGGGTGGCAACCAGTGGCACAGGAGATAATGCAGGAGCAGAGGGCAGAATCGATTCTGCAGAGTATCAACAAATTCTGCAATCTAATTTCTGTGAAGTTGAATACAGGCTGGACAAGATAATGATCGAAAACATGCCAGCAAGGTCTTGGAATGGCTTCCAAAATGACCAGACTTGGAAAATTTATGTGCAGATCTCAGATGTGCAGTAATGGCACCTTGATCAGTGTGAATGATCTTAAGATTTACAGGCAGGAGGTGCAACACCTGGCTGCATGCTGTGTTGACAACAACTTGGCCTTCAGCAGAAGGAAGACTAAGTTGTGGATTTCAGGAGACACACCCCCATTTTGTGGGGCTGAAGTGGAGCGTCACCTGCTCTCTCTCTCTCTCTCTCTCTCTCTCTCTCTCTCTATATATATATATATATATATATATACACACACACACACACATTGGTGTGTCTACTACCTTAAAAATGCATGTATGACAATTATGACAATTATGTTGAATGTAAGCTAATCTAAAATGCAAGACAACCTAGGAAAATAAGTTAGGAAGATGGAGACAAAAGACTCTCTTACTCTTGCAAAGTAATGACTGAAAGGTTGCCTAAACCTTTGCATGTGCCACATTTAATGTTTGCATTTTTGGCTCTGTTAAAATAATCTAATAAATGATGACTATACAATAATAATAATAATAGTTTAATATCGTAATTTTTACATTTTTCAGTGCAGATGTTGTGTTAATGTTGTTTTCCTTAGGGAATCAACAAAATGTGCAGTTTGTCCAAGGGTGTTTAAACTTTTGCATGCAACTACATGGAGCAGCACACGTGGGCCCCTCTAAGAACCATTTATAGATCCTGACAGTATTTGCTACCTGAATGTACCTTAACACGACAATGGCTTGGATTGTATATTGATGAAATACTAAGTAGTTCCACTCCACGCTGCAGAAGAGGTTCTTTACTTGGTGGAATGAACCAATGAAAATGAATGATTGGTACAAGCTATTTCAGTGGTACATTCAGTTCATGTTTAGCTTCTAGCTGAAGTTTATGTGGACAGCCCTGAAGGTATTTTTTGGTTATAAAAACCCATTATTCAGAAAAATATACCTTTGGACATAACCTTTTTTTGTCAGTAAAAATCTTCTTGGACACATTAATTCCACCCACAAAATGAGCACCAAGCTATGCATAATGTGTATTATTTATTTACCTGAACGGTGTTAGCAGTGCACATATAAAACTAATCTTACTTTGTATAGAGCAATACTGCTGCAAAGTATGTGATTTCTATGCTATACAGTAGCTCCACCTACCTTTTGCCTTTTATTCCCTAAATTGCCTTCTTTTGTCTGGCACAGCTTTGACAGACATAGCTCTCTAATAGCTCTCTACACTAGTATTAAACAGGTCCGCTCACTGCAAAAGTCACGTTTTCAGTTATGTACAATTACTGCAACTAGAAAACCTGGGCAGTGTACTTACCCTGTTTGGAGTGAAGGAGTTGGGATACACACACAGTGTGAGCTGCACATTGTAGATACTAGTTATGTATTACTATAAAATAAACTCTTGTATTGTATTTAAATACGGTGGCGTTGTAGCTTGCTGTTCCTGGGGTTATTGGTCTTATTTCTGCGGATGCTGTGTGTGTTTGCATGCTGACTGATCCCTTGGTTTGTGTGTGTGCCCTGTGAATTGGCATCTTACCTGGTATTTACTCTGCCCGTCGGTTTGGGTTAGCCAAATGATATGTTTCAGGCTCACCACAACCCTTCACTGGAAAAACTATTAAGGTTAATTGATGAGTAAAGTTTATGTGTAAACCATAGAATATATATGAACTTGTCTACCAAATAAAAATGCACTATAAAATTAGTCTACATCTAATGTTTAGAAAGTTATGAACTTGTAGTTTGAATTAGAACAAATTAATTATAATTTTTTTTGCGTAGCTGTAATTTTATTAACTTTTTAGAAATGTTCTAAGTATTTATTCAATTGGCAAAATAAAGTCTATGTAAAAATAGAAGATGAAGCTATGTATCAGTCCTTGTCTAGTTTTCTACACATGATCTTTTTGCAGACTTGATTTGTAAACACAAAAATGAAAATCTTATTTTTCTTAACATTACTTTAATATGTATTTTCTTGCATGATTACTGTTGCTCATCATTTATGAAAGTATTCAAAAATGCCACTTCGATATTAAGGTGATGATTAGGTGTAATTATTTTGCCTATTGTACTTCAAGACCTAGATTAATAAGTACACAATGTGCAAAACTAAATAAATGATATAAAAATATTGTAATGACTGCCATTTTAGATTTCCTGCAAAGGAGAAGTTGATTGTTAGTATCTGATTAAGCAAAGGACACGGCTACTCTGACAGATGTAAAACATGTATCACTTTATTTAAAAACAAAAATATGTTTCAACATGTTAAGTCATAAATTCAAAATTTCACCAGGTTTGTAAAGTGTTACAAGGGTGTGAACATTTGATTAGTGCAGGGTCCTTTTATGGCTGTCAATTTACTCTGCAATGCATTATGAAGCAACATATAAAATTTACACAGCTGCAGTTTTGCACGGCTTAAGTGATGCAACAGTGCCTGTTGCTCCTCTTGCCGCACCCCTCACCCCCCCCCCCCCCCCAACCCCTCCCTTG